>PVIJ01006409.1:0-25097 GCA_004024925.1 Scalopus aquaticus | reverse complement strand
GAGGCTTTAAAAAGTACTTGATTTTATTTATTTATTTTTTTAAAGATTTATTTATGCATACAAGCTGGGGTGCAGGCCAGAGGTGGGGTGGTGAGAGGATTCACCAGAAATAGAGTGGGGAGTAGAGCAGGAAGATCAACTGAAGTACACTGCTGAGGGGAGCAGTGGGCAAGGCAGGAGAGGTCTGCTGCGCCATGTGGGAATCTCTCTGGCCATGTATCGAACTCGTGCTGCAGTGTCTCTGGATAGCTTCGTAGTGTTGTCCTTAACTCGTAAAAGTACTTGATTTAAAAAAAAAAATTCTACAAGTATGCCACACAATAGTAGGGAAAGAGTTCATTTGTATCCAGGTAGCATGGAAGATCCAGAAGAGGAGTGGTACCTAAGAGCCACTGAGTATTTAATTAGGCAGTGCAAACCTGTAAGTTAAGTAAGGTCTAGAAAGGAAGATTAGTGGTAAGTGCTCAGGGTTTTTCAGCTCCTTGCTTAATGACCAATAAATTAGCAATTGTGTCATGATTTGAGGTGGAATCAGTACTGCCGGATCAGCAAGCAAAACTTTATAGGAGGTCCATTCACCAATTTAGCATGTATTTGATTTTCAATAATTGAATATAGAAGGACTCTGGAACTCATAAATCTAATCACTGATGAAAGAACTAAATATATTTGCCAAATTTATTCAAATTAGGTTATAATAGAATATGTGGCTCCTGCCAGTGTTTTATTAGGCAAAGAAAGCCAACCAATATATTTTTTTTTTTACATTTTATCTTTTCTGTTATATTTTTGATCCAAAAGTAAAGGTTGTCATCAATGCTAATTTTTTATTTTATTTGCATATTGATCAATCGGTCGATCGAGCGATCTATCTAGATAGATGGATAGATATATCGATAGAGTGATCAATCGATCGATTGATAGATATCTATAGATACATCTAGGGCCTCCCTGATGGTGCAGGGGTTAAAATCTCAGCACTATGAAGCCATCAGCAGCCACTGCAGCAGAAGTTTGATCCTGGACCAGAGAGCTGACCCACATGGTGCCGCAAAACTTTCCTGTGTAATCCGCTGCTCCCCTCAGCAGTGTATTTTAGTAGATCCGCCTTTCTGCTTCCCACTCTGTCTCTGGTGAATCCTCTCACCTCCTGCACCTCTGGCCTAAACCCCAGTTCTTGTATGCATAAAAAACCAAATCTTTAAAGAATACATTGTGTGTGTGTGTGTGTGTATGAAAATGACTCTATAATACATCTATTCCACATATCACCCTATAAATATATATTTATTATATATTATAATTTTACATTGAATATTCTTGAATATTCTTGAATTTGATTTGCTAAGATCACTTCTGTTTTCTCTGGGTGTTGAAACAAGTATTTAAAAACATCATAAATCAAAAAAAATAGTAATGCTAACTTTAAATTACCTATATATATTTACTTAATTTTCAGGTTGAAATACCATTTTTACAACAAAGAGTTGATGCTTATCCAAAATTATAATTGAAAGTAAAACCTGATGGTGAGATAAGTGTTGAGCACTTTAAGTTCACTCCACTATTTACCAACAGTTTGCTCTTCAGTACTTTAAGTTAAATTTTCTAATGATAATATCTTTAGATTATGGTGAACTATTATTCAGAGAGTAACTAGTATGTATCAACAACTAAACTCATTAACTTTTACCTGGTCACAACTCTGCTAGATCAGCGTTTTATAGCACTTTCTTGCCTACTACTTGCTAAGGCAACTATTAACTTTTCTAACTAACACTGATATTATGTAGCTAAATCATTTATAGGTAAACCCAAACTATTGACTCATAAATTATTTTTCATTTATCCATATTCAGTATATTGTGTTAGTTTCTAACCCTAATTAATGCATAGATACTTTAAAAAATTCTCTCCACTACACTTATCTCTTCTTTTAACTTGGCACTTAAATACCTGGGGATGTCATTCCTATAGGGATGGAAATATCCAGCAGGCTTTGTTACCTGGAGCATTCTCCTATTACAAATAATATGCAAGTTAGTTCAGGTAGATAAAAGCGTAAAAGTCAGAACCCAAACGTAGTGTGTTAAGCGTTGGTCTAGTGCCTTATGCTTGTTACCTCTAATGGTAAAATTCTTTGGGTATGCAATATGGCCTCCAGTTTTTTATAGGTGAGGTAAAGTAGAGTGAGAGAGGCTAATATGCTTTTGGCAACATAGTTTAAAGCATTGCCAGAATTGTACCCATTTGTTTCAAAGAAGTACTTGTCATCTCCTGAAATGTATACTGAGTATTTTGGCATTGCTGATTTTGTCACTAGCCTGCATTAGATTGCATCTGTGAAAGTAATATTATTAATTGTATTATAAGGTTAGGGAACTAAGAATCAAAAGCATTAGTTATAATAAATAAGTTTAATAATTCACCTTGATATTGTTATGGTGAATAAATTGTACTATGAAACAAAAAGTCATCAGTGATAGTTTTATTTATACATTGTTATGGGAAACTGGTGCTATCAGTAATAGATATAAAAATAATTGAAAAATTAATATATTTTTAGTAAATGAAAGAAAAGAGATGGCAAAAATATTAGTACTTTATATCATGAAATGTAGTTTGTCAATAATATGGCATTACTGTTCATTTTCAAATATTAGATATCAAAATGAGTCATTCTCATTTAAGGACAGAGACACTGTACAAGTTTTTTCTCTTAATTTCTGAAACATGACACATAATGGGCACTCAGAAATGTGTTTATTAATATTTAAGACAAAATGTATTTATTTCAGTGTGTGTTTAACTCAGATGAGCAAATCAGGGACATATGTTGGTTATGATACTAGAAAGAAGAGTTTCATCCTGGGTTCTAGAGGGTAATGTTTCCATTATCTGGGTCCCTCAGAAAAGCCAAAACAATTAGAGAAATAAATAAATTTACAAATAAAAAGACGTTATAGATGAAATGTGGAAGCATACATTGATATTAAACTTCAATCAAATCAAATATATAAAAAATGAATTAAGAATAGTTGTATATGGGGCCTCCCTGGTGGTGCAGGGGTTGAAGTCTCAGGACTATGAAGGTATCACCAGCCACTGTGGCATGAGTTCGATCGCTGGCCAAGGAGCTAATTCATTTTGCGCAGCAGACCTCTCCTTTCTCTCCTGCTGCCCCCGCCCCCAGCAGTGTATTTCAGTAGATCTGCCTATTCAGCTCCCCACTCTGTCTCCGGTAAATCCTTTTACAGCACCCCCATCTCTTACTTATACCCCAGTTCTTCTAAACAGAAGTAAAGAAATCTTAAAAAAAAAAAAAAAAAGAAGTAGCTGCATATGTAATTGGCTCATGTGATTATGGAGGCTAAGGACTGAGAAATCCTAAAATCTGCAGTCGGCCAACTGGAGACTCAGGAGAGCATGTGGTGAAAGTTCTACTCCAAAGACCTGAGATGTAAATTGCAGTCTGAGTTTGAGTCAACAGGCAGGAGAAGATCATTGTCTTAGTTAAAAGATAGGCAAGAGAGAGAGCGAGCCATTCACCATTACTCATCAGCCTTTTTTTCTATTCACCCCTTCAAGTTATTGAATGAGACCCACCCAAATATATAATACCCTGTAGTCTAGTCATGTTGACACATAAAATTTAACTACCATACTAATTTTCCAGCTTTCCCCCCCCCCCTGGTAAATTGGTATTTATATTGTTATTCTGCAAAGATAAAAAAGTGCACAGATAATAAGCTAAATATTTGGTAGATTGCCGGCATGTTATGTAGCATCATTGTCTGTAATTCTCCTTGTCATCTTTTTTTCCCCCTCAATATTTTTGCTTTTATTTTTCTTGAGTTCATCTCTGAAATTATAAGCAAAGAGGTGTGGGTCTTCATCACATGTTTTGTGGTAAAGATCACAGACACTTAAAATGTGAGACACAGAGCTGGCCAGCTGGAAGAGTAGAGCCCACCTCTGCCAACTGTCACATTTTTCTAGAGCTTTCTAAGAACTGAGTTTCAGGGAAAAACATTCCAAGCCTTTGGTGGCAATAGTTCTTTTAGACTGAACTACATTCTGAGTGGCTTTGTCCACAAGCTCTGAGGACTGCTGGGTCCAGAGCTGTGTCAGGGGTGTTACGCACACCACTCCCAAGACACTTCTGGTTTGGGGACAAAAGTCTGACCTGAAATTTTCAAGAAAGGCTGAACATGGCTGATATGTTGGGCCATAATGGAAAGATGACAACTGTTACAGCTTCCTGTACGGACTGTGTAAATCTCTCCGCCACTTCCTTTCGAAAAGCCAGTCATCAAGGTTCTTCCATAAGTAAATGGCCCATTCCTTTGAGAAACACTTTCCATCCACTTGCTAATCAATGGTGTCAATACACTAAAGGGCAGATTTGCAATAATATGTACATTTGGAGTTTCTTCCTTCTATGTCTAATTTTAGGAAGAATGTTTTCTATTTTAATGTCACCACAGATCCATGAGCAATTCTCAGGTTTTCAGATGCTGCATCAGAAAGCTTCTATAATCCAGGAATAAATCACAAGTTCAGTAACACCAGAATTGGGAATGGATCCTGGTGGGGTCCATGGTGCCTTCATATATGTGTGCATTTGTCAGATTGCCAGCTTTCATTTCAATTTTATCTATCAACCTTAAGTCTAGGAGAAAATTCTAGGATAGCTTTTTCATTTCTTACTGTCTGAACAACTTAATGATTTACCAAATCCTGGGCAAAGGCTGAGCTGGAAAGTGGTGTGAATTCTGGATGCAGTCATGACCCCTACCAGCAGCCCAGGATTCACCCAGGTCTTTCCTAGCCACTTCCTTGATTTTCTAACTATTAACTCCAATCTGAAAAGAGGTGATCCTGAAGTTAATGTTCCAGATGGGTGATTAGATGAAATAGAGTTTGTAGCAGGCAAATAAATTACAGTATGTGTAGACTAATCACTTTAACACTTCCATCTGTTTGACAACTACTGACATGACATCACAGAAAAATATTAATGAATGATGATTTATTCATTTAAAAATTATCAAAATAGGGGAGGGAAGAGCACAAGGGACTATAGTGATGGCGTACAGATGAATTGGTAATGGGACTTTTATAGGGACTATACCTGAGAGGAGAAAGCATGCATTGTACAAAAAGTAAGACTGATATACAATATATATAAAATAACAAAATCAAAATGAAATAAGATTAAGATTTTTTGAGGTGATGTTGATTCACAACACTGTATATATTTTAGGGTATTTGTTCACACCTCTACAAATATATGTTATCATACCACATTGACTACCAAAGCACCAATAATCCTTCACCATAGTAAACTAATATTTTTTCACTAAACATCATAATAATAAAATAGAATAAGATAAAGATAATTTTTGAATAGTTTATGAAGATTTAAAAATTCTAAAAGTCTTCATATAGCTGCATTCTACAGAGATAAGAAGTCATACTGATTTGATATTTTTCTTTCTGGTCACTTTTCTACACAGATTCTAATGTACTGAAAGTTAACATTTGCATTCTACCATAACATGAAAATTTAATAACTTAATATTTATAAAAGGTTAGTTTACTGTGGAATATTCTCGTGTTAGGTACATTTTTGTCATCAATAAATCAACTAATAGAATCAAATATGACAAGAATTTACTAATATTGTAATATCTTCCTACTTACTACAGTGATTTTTGTAGGCTTCTTTGTGTTTCTAAACTTTTTTTCCCCATTTGCTATCAGTCAACACATGAATTACTCCATCTAGTATATATATAACCATGAAACACTCTTTTTATACATTTTGGTTCTGAATTCAGTAGAATTCAGTATGGTCAAGTTTGCTGGAATATTTCTAAGCAATTGAAAATTATACATATCAATGTGAGCATTTGGTATTCCCTGTCTGAATAATGAATAGTATTCCCTGTCTGAATGTGAGCATTTTGTATTCCATGTTTGAATATTACCTTGATCACTGTTAACTGAAGATTTTTACATTGTCATCATCTAAGTTGGCATATTAATTCTGAATTTTTCCTTCACAGAAATTCCCATAATAAATTCCAAATGGTATTTTCTAACTAAATGAACCCGTTTCCTAATACTCATACTTTAGCTACATTATTTTAAATATATGATACAAATTTTCTTTCATGTACATAAAATATAAAATATTTTAAATACAGCATCTAGTAAAGAATATTATTGTATATCAGATGACTTATATATTATAGTCTTTAAATTTGTGATTAAATCGACCTTTTAGGGCTTTTGTTAAGGAGAAATGTCTCCAAACTACTTGTAGTATCTAACTTGAATATTTAAGGTAATTATATCAAATTTAGTTTAATTGGTATATAATTATACCAAATTATGCTTGTCTATTACTTCTAAGGACTTAGAATTAATTTTAACTCTCAAACTTTATTATTTTAAGTGGATTTCGATTGTTCTTTAAATAAAAATATGACTCGAAGAATGTTATTTTAATGTTTAGAATTATATCTATGTTGGATGACAATCATGATTAATCAAGCATTTTAAAAACTAGCTTGATAAGTTTATCTTAAATTGTTAAACATTTACATTTCATCAGTATGAACTTAGGATTGTTTAATTATTTGAATTACATCAAAGTATTTAAAAGACATTCTTCTTATATTGCTATCTGTTAAAAAATGCCAGTGAAAGAATATGAGAAATTCAGAAGGAATACTGCATATTCTACTATGAGGTTATGGCCATGGTTATTTCAAAATGAAATGTGTCTTTCTGAGTATAGTGAAGAAAGGATAGTTCATGCTTAAATGCTGAATCCAGCTGATTTACTCTATGAAATATTAACTACATGATCTTAAGAATAAGAATCTCTTCTATAAGAGAAATGATTTGGTCATTGTATTTCATTTTCTTGATTCGATAGATGGATGGACTAAAAAGCACTGTCTTTTTTTTACAATCATAGACTAATACTGATTAAATCAAATCTTGTGTTAGACTCCTTTTCTGATTGATGCTATACTGTTTCCAGATTTTTATTTCATTATATGGAAGTAGCTGGAATACTTTGGGACACATTGGATAGGAGAAATAACTCTTCATTCAGCTAATGTGCAAATAGCTATGTCTAATGACTACTGCTTCTGAAGATTAATGTAATTCATAGGCTGTATAGGTCAAAAATTTTTAGGAACCCGACCTCGTAATATTATTTATTCTTTGAGACAGCTGTGGCTTGTATTAATGTGTCCTGTCAATAAAAATTGTGTAATATTTTAAAATTTGGTTGTGTGTATTGTGAATCCTAATCAAATATTGAAAGTTCATTATGAAATTAATATTTAACATATTCTCTGCCACAATAACCCAAACAAAACCTAAAAATTATCATACTCTATAAAAATGACTCAAGAAACTTCATTCCAAATAAATTTGTATGAGAGAGGGTGACAAATACTTTATAGGGATTGTGTTAATAAAATGTGACCCCCCAAAATGGGATTAGTTGATAGCATGAAGGATTCCAAGGATTTGATTAAAGAAGCATTGCCAGCCAACCCATTTATTAACATGTTTTACAGTTTCGTTTCAATAACATGGTGGCTGAAATAGTAAAGACACTATTCTAAATTTGGTGGACAATCTGATGGTGATTTTTTTTTGTCTCTAGAAAATATTTCCTAGTACAGGGCCTCCCCGGTGGCGCAGCGGTTAAGCGCTGCGCTGTGGAGCTGTTGGCAGCGGCGACGCGAGTTCGACGCCCGGCCAGGGAGAATCCCACATGGCGTGGCAGACCTCTCCTGCCTCGCCCGCTGCTCCCCTCAGCAGTGGATTTCTGATCTGCCTGTTCTGCTCCCTGCTCTGGCTCTGGTGAACCCTCTCGCTGCCCCATGCCTCTGGCCTGTACCCCAGCTTGTATGTATAAATAAAAAATAAATCTTTAAAAAAAAAAAGAAAATATTTCCTAGTACAAATCATGAGATCATACCATAACCTATCTCTTCTCCTTGCCTACCTCATTCCCTCCTTTCCTTCCTTCCTCACCTCCCCCCAACCTTATTAGCACAAACTATTTGCATCTAGCACTTTGCAATGTCACAGTTTGTGATAAAAGGGAGGAAAGGGAATGGGAAGACTGCACTGTTTATTGCTATGTTCTTGCTGCATCCCCAGTAGATAGACTTCTGTTTTAGTAGAAATCAAGAGGCTGTAGATCAGAAATGACTCAGACCTTCATTTATATATGCTTATGCATTTCCCAAGTGGCCTCCTATATTCTTAGATAAGAGTTGCCCGTGTGTCTCTTTGCCAAGTTAGACAATTAAAATAAAGCCCAGATACTGACACATGAGAATGTCTTTAAGCCATTCTTCTAAATATTTTATCACATTGGTCGAAAAACCATTGGAACACTTCCAATAAGCAGATTAAAGCTCTCGAGTCATATTTCAGTGTAGATTATGATTTTAGCAGTTCCATTCCTCAATGTTTGTAAATCACCTGGTCACATTTCACAGTTCAGTGTTTGTTTATATATACATTTATTTGAAATTAAATAGACTCAGAAATCATACTGATATATGTGTATTGTGTATGTGTATCCGTAATAACTTCCAACATATTTAAAATGCAATGTTCTCTTATGCTTTCTAAACAAATACAGTTGTGTGATAGTGTCGTTAAGAATGTACTGCATAGGGCCTCACTGGTGGAACAGGGATTAAAGACACAGTGTTATCAAGCTATTGCCAGCCACTGCCACATGAGTTCTATCCAGGCCAGGGAGCCGACCCACATGGCACAGCAGACCTCTCCTGTCTCATCTGCTGTTCCCCTCAACAGTGTATTTCAGTGGATCTGCCTGTTCTGCTCCATGTGCTCCCCACTCTGTCTATGGTGAATTCTCTCACCCCCCACCCCACATCTCTGGCCTACATCCCAGTTTTTATATGCATAGATAAATCTTAAAAAATAATTTATTGCATTTTTTTTATTTCTTATTTGGATTATATCGATTCCTACCCCCCCCCCCCGCTTCTCCCCTAGCCCCAGCCAGGAAATGTTCTTTATTCAACACTTAATGAGAAAACAGAAGGGGGAGAAAAACATGATCATGTCTAATAAAAGCTTTTATAGGAAGGACTCACTGACATTTTCATGTATGCTTTCATTTATGTTATCTTTTATCACTACAATGTTGTAAACGCTGAAAACTATGAATATTAACCAGCCCAATCAAAATATATATGTTAATACATAAATACACACCACTTACAAAAACTTCGTAATTCTGAACTTTTAAATTTGAACATAAACGGAATTGCGTAACTATTCAGCATTAGTTTATTCATTGAAAAAAATCCAACTTGAGCCACCATGGGAATACCCAGGATTGACTTGCCTATTTGGCTGCATTTTATCTCACACATTTTGATGGGGTAACAATGCAGTATTTTCTAAACTGAATTTTCAAAAGGCACTAGGGATGACTGAGCAAAGCATCCTGTTATCAGTAGTGCTGTTCTCAGACACCAGTGTGTGAAACCCACATTTATGTCCGCAATTTTGGAAACCTAAAAACCATATGGTATCTTAGTTTTATACTTCCTGAATCAGCTTAAGTACATCTACATACCAATTAGACTCCAGTAAAAATATTTGAGTGATTTGTTTTTATTTTCTTATAAAGCTTTTACACTAATTTCACTAAAAGCATTTCTAACTGCATCTGATTTATAAATGGTTATCATTTTGTATCAATATGCATCATATGCCATATGATTTCATTTTATGCTTAATAAGAGTATTCTGGTATGTTCTTAATGGTTATTAATGTATTTATATGTCATTTATAAAATGATATAAAATGAAATAAAAAGTAGCCAGTTCCTTTGTAAACTAGATTAAAGTGTATATACACATATATGTATGTACACATGCATTTTATGTATTTTATAGCTGTTAGCTAACTTCTGTCATGCTAAATGAACAAGCTTTTAAATTCTTGGCATTAGTATTTTAAAACATTGTAAGTGATTAAGAAAATGTAAATACATAGAACCTAAACTGAGATTTGTTCACTGAGATAATTGATGTTTCAAACAGTTAACTTATCCAAATTACTGTATCAGCAGAGCTCTGTTACAAATCTCTAGATGTCACTCAGTAAGCCTGTATCTGGTACCCTCATTATGTTATTGCAGAACTTGCATTGTTTCGAGCTCTTGGAGATAACTATTTAAAGGGCTGGTGTGCTTTATTAAAGAGAATTTTATATTTGCTGTATTTCACAAATAAAAATCAGTTACTCTAGTAAATCCTCTCTTAGATCCTAGCAATGCTGATAAGAGTTCTATCAAAAAAATGCGGGGTGGGTGAGCATTAAATGAACAAAGTTACATCAAAATATTTGCTGTAAAGAAACCAAATGATTGGGATAAAACATTATATTAGAGTTGCTTTCCTCTGCTTTGAAAATAAATGTCTTCTTTACTTGGATATTTATTTCCTGTGTATTTCTTGTCTGCAACCTACTCAAAAGTGGGAGATCACTTTTTAGTGATAACATGTTATTCAACTGACATTATCTTTTAAGCAAACTTCTGAGTGACTCATCTTTCTTATTGAAACTCTAATACCTTATGATATTTTGTGCTTTGAAAGTATCCCATCATTGGTGTGACTTTAAGATCAGAATACATAGCTCTGTGTTTGAATGATTTTTACATTACAACACTAAGTACTCTTTATTAAATGAAATTTATAATTTGGGGTACTTTGGTAATTGGTCTGATCTGGCAACATAAATCTGACGAGGTATAATCTGACAAGGTGATTACTCTGCTGATACAGTAATTTGGATAAGTTAACTGTCTGAAACATCAATTATCTCAGTGAACAAATCTCAGTTTAGGTTCTATGTATTTACATTTTCTTAATCACTTACAATGTTTTAAAATACTAATGCCAATACTAATACCTCTTCCCTTAATTAATGTACAGTTATAAATCAATGTTAACTTAGTAACAAAATAAATGAAATTTATAATATCCTGCCTATATTTCTTTTGTTGTGATTTTCACTCTTCTTATATGTTGCAGTTTTATTGTTTCAAAAAAGAAATGAAGCCAACTAAATAAATTCAATTAAGTTGATCATTGAATTTCATTAATGTAGAGAAATGATAACTTTTGTTAAATTCTCTGATGGTTGTGGAACTCACACAAGTTCCTTAGTAGATGCTTTTGTCATATTTTTTTCCAGAATTACAGTTAATGTAACATAAAGAGAAATAATTAGCTTACAATTATAAAGCATATTATTTTTTAGGCAAGGTGAAAATTTGAATAAGATCAGGAGAAGAAAATAACAACAAAACTAGCAGGCAACCATGGATGAGAGACACTCCGTGAGGGAGGGGGAGGATAAGGGTTCAAAATGGGGGAGAAAAGAGCACAAGGGACTATGGTGATGGTTCATGGGTGAATTGGTGGTGGGTACCCCACAGGAAATACACAATAATGTAAAAGGTATAAAGACAAACATAAATTTTGTAAGCATGTATTATAGATACATATTTTCAACTGTGGACAGGACTGTGTTGACAAGAAAAATTCATGCATCAATGATATGTGCATTCTGATATCAAATCTGATATTTTATTTCATCCTAATCTCACTCCTTTGTGTCTGTTTTAGTCATTGAACTACTATAATGCGTGATACTAAAATCCAGTGTGCACATAGAGTTTTTTTGTGTGATTGGTTTCCTTATTCAGTGGTTATAAAACTGTTGTTGGGGCCAACAATATCATTAACATCTGGGAACTTGTGGAGAATGCTGAACATATTACATCAGACCAAACGTTTCAGAAAGTGTGGGCCTGGGCTCCAATAATTTGAGTAACAAGGTGATTCTCCTACAATAAAATTTGTTCATAGCACTTAAATACAAGCAATTAAGGAGACATAAAAATTGACTCAAAATATTTGAAGAAATGATGGGTAGATGTTTACCTTCTTTTAGATAAAACAACACTTTTTAAAGCACAAAACACTGAAAAAATATAAAAAGATAAATGTTTTGGATTACATGTAAATGAAACATTCCAAACATTAAAATGTAAACAAATAAATAGGAAAATATTAAAAAATAAATATAATAAAGCTCTTTATCCTTAATATACAAAAGGAATTAGCAATGAGGTATTGGAGAAAATTCCCAAAAGAAATAGTAGAAAGAGTACTAAAAGGCAGTTTCCTTCTGTGTATGATTATTTACTGTTATTTTTACAAAAGTAAACTAATTTTCTTTCAAAATCACAAGTTTAATTAATAAAACCATGAAAGAGTTTATATCTAGATTCTTAATTTGCTTAGTTTATCACTACATTAAAAGGATATATTGCTTTTTATAAAGTGTACACTATTATGAACACATCTAAATTTTCTGTTTGGAAAGACGAAAAAAATAAATTTCTGACAACAAGAGAAAATTTGCATTCATTTTACTTGAGGAGAAAGAATGCACTCTTGTGTATTACAAATCTGTTTAGTTCCTGCTTTGCTGTTAGCCAGTGAGTGATTAGCCTATGTTAGACTTCAGTTTTCACCTTGATTATATTTGATCTGTGATGGTCAATTGTTAGTATGCATCAGTGCATCAGAATCGTCTGGGGGTCTTGGTAATACTTAGATGCTGAGACACCTGCATTTCTGATTGTGCATTTCTGGGTGTCTGGCTTATCTTTCTAATGGATTCTAAGTTGGTGTTGATGCCCCTGAACTGGAAACTACAGTTGTTTTTTTTTTAAATGCATGTTGTATGTTTTATTATTTATTTTTTTCTTACATCATTGTTCATTTTTCTACAATATTTGATTTCTCCCCTCAGGTGTAGTCCCCATAATTCTTCCACAACCACAGCGCTGATGGATGAACTGTCACCATAGTTCCTTGTGTTCTTCCCGCCCTTGTTTTGACCCCTCTCCCTCCTTTTCCCTTGTTGTATACTTCAGATTTATGGTTTTCCTATGAATTTTGTCTTTTTTCCTGACCCTTTTTCACTTTCCTTGTATTCTACCTGTAAGTGAAACCATCTGATGTTTTCCTTTTTCCTCTGCCTTATTTCACTTTGCATAATCCCTTCCAGATCCATCCATGTTGCTGCAAATGGCAAGAGTTTATCTTCTTTGATTGCTGAGTAGTATTCCATTGTATTTATATGCCACATCTTCTTGATCCATCCATCTATTTTGGGTCATTTAGATCATTTCCATATCTTAGCTATTGTAAATAGTACTTCAACAAACATAAGAGTGCAGGTTTCTTTTTGAATTTGTGTTTTTTTCTGTCTTTTGAGCAAATTCCAAGGAGTGAAATTGCTGGGTCATATGGTGGATTCATTTTTAGTATTTTCAGGATCCTTCACTGAGTTTTCCACAGTGATTGGGCTAGTTTACATGCCTACCAGCAATGTAACTGGAAACTACACTTTGAGCACCATTGGCTTAAAGGGTCATACTGTATTTGATAGCTCTTGCACCTCATGTTCTAATGACACATACAGAGACCGAGAAAGGAGAAGACCCTCATTGTCCTGCATGAGACAGAATAGGTATCTCAGTTGATGTTCTTGAATAAATGGATATTAGAGTCTCAGAAACTTGAAAACTCTTGTTTCAAAGCTCATGTCTTAGATTGCTCCATTATTAAGAATTTCCTTCCGTTTGCATCATTTTTTCGGCTTCTCAGAACTCTAATTTTATTTATAGTCTTACCATAGTACTATTCCTATTTGGCCTGTTTCCTTTTATATTAGCTTACTTAATTAGTTATTTAGATTATAAACATTTTAAGGTCTTAGAAAGCCTGTATTCAGTTTGCATTTTCCTTTATGCATAGTAGAGATCCTGCACTTTGTATGATATTTTAATTTAGTATATTGAGTCATTTACTTGTAAACAGATTTATATTCTTTGAAATTCCTATTCCTATGTCAATATTCTTTGTAAACTTCACCCCATTGCCTGCTTTTTAAACTTGATTTTTTAAACAGAAACCTACACACAGGTGCTCTTACTCTGCTACATGCCATGAAGTGAAGTGATAAGCATTGCTGAATGGGGGGAAAGACATCTTGAGAACTAATAGATATAGTTTATTTAGACATCTTGCCTCCATTGACTATAGCTATGAGTGTTGCTGTGGTAATTTACTAAATGATGCCTTAGTGACCTGAAAGAGTTGATAGATTTCAGAACAACTTCATTTATTACCAAGAAGAGATTTAATTTCAGGATTTGGACCCAGCTGCACTGATAATAGAAGCAGTACATCCATCTGACAAATCAAAAATATCACTTAGGATTCATACATTAATAAAAGTTCCAAAAACTGGGTCAACCAAAAAGAAAGGCATTTAATACTATCATATTGTTTTTAGGAATGAAATGGATTACTTACTTTCATAATGATGTAGTATAAGTTGCTATTTTTAACAGAAATGATTCAAAATACTTAAATGTTTTACCTTAAATAATTTATGGTAATTCCCTACGAAATATTATTCAACTGTTAATCTGTGGATTTGATAATTTGTGAGGAATTGTTTAAAAGTTATAATAGGGTGTATATGAACTTTATCTCAGTGATATGTAAACTAACAAGACCAGCACTTCTCATTGCTTTGCATGTTTACATTTTACTGAGACTTAAGTGAGTCAAGTATTACAGAATGGAGCAAGTGAGAATGATGTTCCCAAATGAACATGTTTCAGTTAATATAGTGTCATGCAAAGTAAAGATTCCTGGCATTTGAGAATATGCTGAGTACCATTGATGGGATTGGATGCATTTGATTTTCTTAATCATCAAAATTCTCCAAATTTTCTAATTTTGAGATCTGAAATGAATTTTATTATATAAAGATTTTCATGTAGGGACCTTTTGCTTTCAATAAAAAATGCTTATGAGCCAATTCAAAATCTTTTGAATGTCTATTTTTTATTTATCTATTCCTTAAAGACTTTACCATTATGATGCCCATTTTGAGTAGCAGTTTTTCCCTCGGTTGAAATAACACCACAATCAAATGAACAATAATAGTATTTCATATAGTGGTATAATAACTGAAGGTCTTTGGTCTGGACAGGCATGAATACTTTTAAGAAAATTTCTTTACTTTTCAGTTATGAGTTTCCGTACAAATTGAAAAATGACACTTCGATATATTTCTTTCATTCCTTTTCTCTTACCACTCACATCCCAATCCATTACCAGTCCTTGCTAGTACTCTCACTTATACTATGTACTATGAATCTCCAACATAGATCTCCTTCATCTCTCCTTTGGACTTTTGTAAAAAAATCTAACTGGCTGGCTATTTATCCTCTACAAAGTGGTTATCTTTTCCTTTCTTTAAATATTTATTTATTGGGGCCTCCCTGATGGCGTAAGGGGTTAAGTCTCAGAACTATGGAGCTATCCACAGCCACTGCAGCACAAGTTTGATCCTCAGCCAGGGAGCTTCCCACATGGTGCAGCAGACCTCTCCTGTTTCTCACCCTCTCCTCCCCTCAGCATATATTTCAGTAGATCCGCCTGCTCTGCTCCCTACTCTGTCTCTAGTGAATCCTCTCACCCACCCCTCCACCCCACAAAAAAAAACCTCTGGCCTATACCCCAGTTCTTGTATGCATACATAAATAAATCTTTTTTAAAAAAACGAAATGATCTTTTCCAGGGAATTTGTTATGAAGTTTTTAAAGAAATACAAAAGGGATATAAGAGAAAAAGTGATTATGTTAATGTAGCTCTTAACAAATTTATTTTAGAGTTTTAAAAATTGACGACAATATCCAATTGTATTGTTCTGTTAGAGTTTATAGAACTTTTTTTTTTTTTTTTTTTTAATAATGGCATGTCTCTGCCAGTCTCTGATTTTGTTTGGTTGGATTAGAGTTGATTCCATTATCATAAAACCTAAGTCATGTAAATGTTAGTGCATCTTCCAATTTGTGTGTCTTTGAATGAGGAATCTAACCAATCTGGATATATATTTATTTGTTTGTTTGTTTATTTATTTTTATTCTCAAAGAGGAGTGTACCTTTCCAAATGTAAAATGTTGTGCTATTTACCACGGCTGAACTCCTTAGTTGTTCCAAAATGTAAAATCTCCATCTAGTGGCCACTCAAGGCAGGCACATTACCCTTTTTTTTTAGTGAAGTACTGCTAAAAGCTCAGTTTGGTAGTAAGTATTGGTCCACTTAAGAGTTCTTTCTCAGAAATTATTCCATCAAATTAAAACTGCTGTGACAGACTAAGCTCATTATCAGTCATTCATTCATTTTGTGGTCTGTTATGTTGAACCATAATGTCACAGTAGACAACCAATTTATTTTAGAAGTTTAATAGCTTTTTACAACTGATTTGTTTTATTGTGCCCCTTTTTTTGTTCATTGTAATGTATGATATATAATTCCTTTTAAAATGTTTAAGTCCGTGAACAATATAGATAATAAGATACAATGTAATATATTTAGGAAAATCTTTTACTTTTAAGTTTATTTTATTACTCTACTTTTGGTTAAATATTGGTATTTTCTATTACTTTAAACTAGTTCAATAAAATATGAAATAATTTCAATGTTATGTTATTAAAATATTAAATATCAACCAGGCCTTCCTTCTAGATTCCAAAAAAAATTTTTTTTCCTGTTCTGACTGATAAAATACCAACAACAATTTTAAGGCAAAAATAAGAAAATCTATATAGGATTTGCTCAAGTTTAGAAACAAGATACAGAGAGAAAGAGATTTGTCATTATATTTTTAATTTTATCATGTTACGCATTGACTGCATTCCCAGTGTAATTTTGCTCTCTCTCCTTTGTGTGTGTGTGTGTGTTTGTGTGTGTGTAAAATTCACTACATCTGCATTTGTGGTAATAATTTATAAATATTTTTTAACCATCTTATCTATGGGAGAATAATACTGAATACAATTCATTATTAATTTTGAACTAGAAAAAACAGTATTCAGAATGAAAGTTTATAATAAATTGTATGTACGGTTGTATGGATATAGTGTAAATTTAGCAGATTGTTCAAATGTGGGGTTTTTTTTGAAGATTTATTTATTTATGCATACAAGCTGGGTGTAGGCCAGAGGTGTGGATGGTGAGAAGAGGATTCACCACAGACAGAGTGAGGAGCAGAACAGTCAGATCGATGGAAATACACTGCTGAGGGGAGCAGCAGGCGAGGCAGGAGAGGTCTGCTGCATCATGTGGGAATCTCTCTGGTAGGGCATCGGACTGTGCTGCAGTGGCTCTGGATAGCTTCCTAGTGCTGCGCTTTAATCCGTTGAGCCACCAGGGAGGCCCTGTGCAAATGTGTTTTAATAAACTTAAGAGAACTAACAGAACTCACCTGTTCAGTTGTCTATTTGTATGAATGGGAAGGCAGAATCCAAGAGAAATTATGTCCACAGATACTGTGAAATGATACCATTGATGAATTATGATCATTACATATGGAGTTCAAAGAAAACACTTCCCAAAAAAGATAATTCAGAAGTCATTTTTATTAAGTAATTTCGACAGAATATGTATTTCACATCAACACTGACTGAATGAAAATTAGTATGTTCTTTAGCTGCCATTAATATTTTAAAGGACATGACTTCAGCAGTATTTATAGCAAAAGGTAGGCAGTGATAATTTGAAAATATAGTCTTTACTTCTATCGCCCTTTCACCATACAATGCTGACATTTGGTTACACTGATTTAATATTTACATTTGAACGTTTGTACATTTAACATTTACACATTGAAAATGGTGTATTCCATATGACTGACTATGCTGATTAGTGTTATATGTCTATAATACTGATTATTTATAGTCATATGCATAATTATAATTGTTCAGTAAAACCACCTTTAAATTTAATCTCTTAGTATCTATTATACTTTGTATTAAAAATATTTTTCCTGTTTTTATATTATATTGAGAAAAATATATATGACAGTAAAAAAATTAAAAATTATGGGCCTCCCCCAGTGGTGCAGCGGTTAAGCGCTGCGCTGTGGAGCTGTCGGCAGTGGGCGGCCATGAGTTCGACACCCAGCTGGGGAGATTCCCAGATGGCATGGCAGACCTCTCCTGCCTCGCCCACTGCTCCCCTCAGCAGTGTGTTTCCATCCATCTGCCTGTTCTGCTCCCCACTCTGTCTCTGGTGAACCCTCTCGCCACCCCACACCTCTGGCCTGTACCCCAGCTTATAGGCATAAATAAATAAATCTTTAAAAAAAAAAGAAATCTGCTCTTTAAAAAAATTAAAAATTAGGTGATATTTCCAACATATACCAGGAATGAAACATGCTATATCTTTATACATCTTTTGCAGTAATATAGTTCTAACAATGCAGTACTTATGTTCTGTTGTTTCAAAAAAGAAACTACTAAAAATGAATAACTTTGACTTGATAGATGTGAGTCTGAATTCCTTTTAAAATATAAATGCTTTACACATTTATAAGTGGAAAACCGAGAAACAAGCTCTTATTTTTGCTATTTTGATACTGTTCCAAACATTCAAGACAAGAGTTGTAGTCTTCAATTCAAAGGGGAATTTATTTCTTAATATACTGATTTTTTTAAAAAAAGTTTGAATTTGCTAATGTATTTAGAGACTTACTTTTCCTCTATGTAAAAGACACTTTGTGATGATTTGATAAATCTTAAATTGACTTTGAAAGTCACAAGAAAAAAATAATTTAGTTTAGTTTTTGAAGCTCTCTTGCACCCTCTGCTGATATATGAAAACAACTGCAGTTTATTCATTGCAAACTTTATTTTTTAGTAAAAAAAATAAATTTAAGGAAAATATTTAATAAACAGAAAAACTTAATTAACATCTAAAATAAGCTTGTATTTTGGAGTGAACAAATAAAAGCCAAACTAGCAGGTTAGTTCTTGAGTTTTGTAAAATGACGATATAATGGCATCAATTTTTTTTTTTTTACTAAGAAGATTTCATACTGCTATAGTCTTCAAAATTATTATATAAATAAAATTTCTTAGTCAACTATGTAAAGGTACCTGTTGTGATTTAATGTTTGCTTTATGGAAATATTAAAGTGTTAAACAGATTGTGAAAAACATGGATTAATCATTTGTGTCTGACATCACTGACAACATTGAGATTAATGATTATATGATAAATAATGAAAATTCTTTTTTAGAGGGTGGAAATAGCTTTCAGTAGTGAAACTAAATAGAATGTGAGCTGTTACAACATAATCTCAATTTGTCAAGCGTTATGGTGGAATTATGGTCGCATACAATATTAACTTAAAAATGTAGGTTCATGCAAAATAGTCCTTATATTAACATAAGGGATCTTAACACTTCCATAAGTTTTTATTTATTTAAAATTTGTTGTAAAGATAAGTCTTTTTTTATTGAATGCTTTTCTTTTTTCTTTTAAAAAGATTTATTTATTTATACATAAAAGCTGGGGTATAGGCCAGATGCGTGGGGCGGTGAGAGGGTTCACCAGAGACAGAGTGGGGAGCAGAACAGGCAGCTTGACAGAAATACACTGCTGAGGGGAGTAGCGGTGGAGGCAGGAGAGGTCTGCCGCGCCATGTGGGAATCTCCCCGGCCAGGTGTCAAACTTAGGTTGCTGCTGCCTACAACTCCACAGCGTAGTGCTTAACCGCTGCTCGACCAGGGAGGCCCGTAAAGATAAAAATCTTTGAAAAGATTATTAAAATACTCAGAATTAACATTTCTGTTTTGTCATATTTGGTCATTAATTTTTAGAATAAAGCATTTTCACATATGTTCATTCTCATTCTCCCAGAGAAAACTACTATTACTATTTTTTTTGTGCAGTTCTTACTTTCAAGACATTTGTATGTCTATATCCCTCAGCATTAGGTAATACACATTTTTAATATATGTCTTATTCTACCACAATTTTAATGTTTACATTTTTAATGATAAAAGTAATTCATGCATTCTTTTTTATTGTTAAAACTTCATATTATACAAAACACTTAATTTCCCCATTATGACAACCCTCACCCAAAGACTCTTCAGAAAACCCTGTCCATACTTTGAAGTAAATCCTTCCAGACTTATACATTTACACACATTTCAATCTGAAGATTACTTATTATTTTTCAATTTCATAATAAATTTTTAATTCAAATAATATATGCATATAAAGTATATTTTAGATGCTTGATTTTATTAGCTGTGTTGAATACTTTCTCTGTCTGTCCATAACTTTTACCCTATATTCTAAGTTCTTGTATATGATACTGTACACTAGATACATCATATTTTGTTTTTAAATTCTTCTGTAAATGGGAATTTATATTATTTTTATTTTTAACTATTATGAAGCAGCTTTGAATGTCCCTGTAATCTTTCTTTGTGCAGATATAGGAGTATTATTCAGGTAAATGCTAAGAAATGAAATTATTTAACTTAGTATTTTATACATAATTTTCTAAAGTAATTTTAACAACTTGAACTCAACATAAGCATCTTTAAGTACCGCTTTTTTACCCACAAACTGGGGTGTGTGTGTGTGTGTGTGTGTGTAATTTTAAAATGTTATAGAGGAAAAGTAGTATCTTAATATTATTCCTGATTAATAACAAATATCTGTTCGTATGTTGATTATTGATTTATAGTTCCTCTTCTATGAAATTTCTGTCCATATTCTTTCCTGTCTTTTACCTTTGAATTCTTTGGTGCTGTTGGCTCATAGAGTCATTTAGTCATTTCTATATTCCCTGAGTACTAGTGGATTTGAATAATTTTTTAAATCTATCTTCTGTGGTAGTACTAATCCCATACCCTACTGATACAGATGTACTGAAGTATTTACTAACATTTTTATCCTAGTTAGTTTTCTAAATGACAGTTTACTGCATAAACAAATGGAATTAGAACTATATTTATAAAATAAGATTATTAATCATTTGTCTGTTAGAACTTGTTTTATGAAGTTTTTTTGTGTGTTTACTTATTTCATTCTCACAAAAAAATTCTTTAAGACAGGTGCAACTACTATCCTTTTAAAGAATGTCAGGTACAGAAAGGTTTAGTAATATTTAAAATTACTCTAAAGTTACACAGCTAAGTGTAGTGCTGAATTAAAATATAAATAATATTTCACCAGCATTCTTAACAGTTATAGTTTCATTGTGTATAGATGATAGATTATAAGCGGTAATGAAATTTAAATATAAATGTATTTTCATTTACCTAAGCCTGAATCACATATAAATGTGACTTTTAAACTTCTTTCATTACTGATACTTTTAGCCTCTTTCCTTTCTGGTTTTTATTTCTGTTTTCCTTCTATTCTCATCTGTTCACTAAGGAAGTAAGATCACATCTGGCTATGTCTCCACATTACATTTCTTTTTAAATATGTGTCAGCCTCTGTTCTTCCATTAATATAGATAAGAAACTTATCTACTTCCCTAAATTCTGCTAAAATGATGTCTTTGAAATATATTCTCTTGTCCTATTGTAACCATTCTCAATATTCTCCTAATTTGACATAGTCTCTCTCCTTTTTTACCTAAGGGATTGGTTTATACAGACCTAATCAGAGGCAATCTATCTGTTTAATGCCATCTTTAGGGTAAAATCAATTTTTGTTGACACATAAGGAAACATTTCTGATAGAAGTAATTATTTGCTTGGGCTATTGTTTAGTTGTTGAAAAAAGCTTAGTCTACTGAATGTGGCTAAATTATATGCAAATCTAATGATTTGTTTCTTAAATATGTCCAATCAATTATATGATTTCTATGTCTTCAACTGACCATCTCATTCTCTTCCTGTGACTGATTGCCCTCTTTGTCCTGATCAGTCATCCTTTCAATGCATCTCATAGTGTCATATCTGACCCTACTGGCTGAAGTTGCCATTGTCCTTGTATGCCAGTGATAAATCTGTTCAAAATGCCTCCTTTAGTTTCCAAATCATTAATGGAAAGCAATCAAACATTTTGGAAGTATTTTTAAAGATAAATTACACCACAGTTAAAGTGATAGGATGGGGGGGTGTTTAACTGAGTCCTAAAACCGTAATGTGTGTGAGCCTCATTTAAATCTGATAAGATTTAATGATTGATAAGATTGGCCATTGCTAAGATTGCTTTGAAAACTTTTCAAGCTATCATGATATTTAGTTTTGGGTGTTTTTTTTTTTTAAATAAAGAGATTTGAACAGATTTTGAATAAGTGCTTATTTTATCTACTTTAGAAAGTAGCTTAATAACTCTCTGTGATCCTTTGAACTTGCCAAAATATATGAAACTAAGTCACTCTTTTATTTTTAAATGCTTTAAAAAGATAAAGAAATACATCTTCCTATATCTGAAGATATTTCAATAATAATGAACTCATCAAAATATGTAATACCACGGCTTGTTAATTTCATCTTTTATGATAGTTTTATTATACTTTTAACAATTGCCTTTTAATTCCTTAGCAAACCCTGTATATATTTTCATATATTTTTTACAATTGCTGTGATTACTGATTGCTATTTTTAACTTTTTTACACCTTATGTGTTTTTATTGATGTGAGTCCACCAGCTTGGGATACCCTTCCAATATTTCTGATGTGGCAGAAACCTACTTCTCCAACATTGTCTCCTCCAGATTGCCATCTATCCCTGACTCCCCTTTTAGCCCTCATTCATTTTGGACATACAAGTTCTCTTCCATGTATCCTCAAGTATTATTTTCCATCGTAAACATCTATTTACTTATAAAACTTTAAATTTTTTTGTAACTTCCTTTTTTAAAAGATTCATTTATTTCTGCATATAAGAGGTCAGAGGTGTGGGTGGGTGGTGGGGAAGTGAAAGGATTCACCAGAGACAGAGTGGGAGCAGAACAGGCAGACTGACTGAAATACATTGCTGAGGGGAGCAGCGGGCAAGACAGGAGTGGTCTGACACAACATGTGGGAAGCTCCCTGGCCTGGGATCAAACTAGTGCTGCAGTGGCTACTGATAGGTTCTTAGTGCTGAGACTTGACCCCTTGTACCACCAGGGAGGCTCCTTTTATTGTAACTCCTTGATGTCAAAGGTCAATCCCTGCTTTGCTTTGAGATCCAGTGCCTAAATGAGTCTCATGAAGTTTCAACTTGGATACATCAGTATTTCACACACAAATAAGCATGTTTTCTGTTTTACAGTAATAAATGAATGCTGTACTTTTGAGAGGTTCGTTATGTAATTTTTATAAATTTTAGAGATTCATATATTATTGATATAAGTTGACTCCAGTTAATTGAAAGTCTTTCAAACTATAAAATTACTCAATAATCTCAATTGCTAACATGAAAGCACAATACTAAAATAGTTAAACTTTATTTAAAAAATTAATCTATGTATCCACCTTGGAACATCTGCACTAGCAGTAAAATGAGGTTTATTAAATTTACAAAAGATTTCAAGACAGAATATCTTTATGTTTTAAGTTTTCTTCAACCAAAGTCTTACAATAATACATAAATGCTTTTTGAGTGGTTCACATGTAGTTTTATTTAAATTCATATTCAGTTAATCAATTAAAATCATCCAGTATAAAACATATAATGCAAATCTGTTAGATTTTATATCACTTGGAACAACATAATTATGAATGCATATATGAAAGAGAAAATATTTTACCTTTTGTCATATATATATGTTCAAGGAGATGAATATTGTTTTACTTTGGCAATTTCGTAATATCATTTGTAAGATAATAATATGGAGAGTTTTTAATTTCATGTAGTATTTGCTATTGTTTAGTTAGGTAGGTTTGGTTGAGAAAAAGAAAAAAAAAATCAGTCTGATTCTGGTTCACAAAGGGTTTGTGTAAATTATAGTTAAGGAATGAAGTGGATTTAGAAACAAAGCAAAATAAAACAGGCACAAAATTATGATACCTTATGGGAAGAATGTTTCTAGAGTAGCAAAATTGGCCATATAATTAGGAACTCCTGATGTGGAAACCCATCTTGGCATTCAATAGCTTAAGTTCCTGGCTTCTCACTCTAGTAAAAGCAATATATACATGCTAATTATGAGTTGACCTTGTAATTAGATCAGTCTTGGTTTCTTACTCATACTTCACTGTTTATTAGCTGAGTGACACTTGGCATGTTAACCTTCTGCCTGTATAATGTCCATAGTAATAATGTCTACCTCCACAGTTATTAGCATTAAAAGAGATGACCTGTATAAAGGTCTGTAATACATCACAGTTGAACTACAGCTGCCAGCTTCTCCACCTCGTCCTTATTTTTCTAAATTATCAGGTACTTGATTTTAATATGGTTCAAATTTTTTTAATGCTTGTGCTTTCCTTGGTATATATTATCACTTATAAAATTTCCAGTTGAATCAGCTTTAGTCCGAGTCCCTTTGTCAACTCATAGTTGTGGTTTCCTCATAAATTTATCTTGTTTGTAGCACTATATCCCTTTGTGGTTAATTTTCCTCTGTCAATGACTTCATAATTTTGAAATTTCTGAAATCAAGTTCCAAGGAAAATGATTTGTATTGATTTTTCTTTGAGTGCAAATTCTAGTCTGGTCTGTGATTCTGTTATTCTCAGTTCATTAATTGCTGAGTCATGTTGTAGATTTGATGATACCTAATAGAAGAAGCAATGGGACTTTGAACCCAGGGAGATCATGGCTGTGACATGCCTACTACAGCTATATAAATAAATATAAAGGGCCAAGATTAAGCAATTAACTACATTATAGAACCAGTATAGTTTGTAAGACTGAGTCTTCAATAATGATTTTATATCTCCCAACCCAAAACTCTTCTGAATATATTGTACATATTTTTGGTAATCTTAAAATTTTGCACTATTATAAAATGTCTATGCAAATTATTGGCTAATTTTGATATGTGTACATTTAAAAAAACAAATATTAGAATTTTATATTTATTGTTATAGTATAAACCAAATTTCATTACATGTCTTGCAAACCAATATTTTACTTTAATATATCATGTTATAAT
>PVIJ01006408.1:0-92447 GCA_004024925.1 Scalopus aquaticus | reverse complement strand
AACCAGCCCCAACGGGGCCTCGCTTGGGGTCTCAGTGAAAGCATCCTGGGATATGAGACCAACAGATCTCCTTGAAGGTCCTACCCAGGGACTGAGGAGTTACACAACTTCTTTCCATCACTTACTGGCCCAAAGCTAGTCCCTCAACTATTTCGAGACGTTTTATTATCTCTAATGATGAGAAAACTTGCTGTGATCAAAAATGAATGTGGAAAAGTTTCAAGAAACCTCAAGTCTATAATAACAGGCATCCTTGGCTTCAGCGGAAAAGCAAATTGATACCAAGTTGTTCTTAGCACTTGGCCAACTGGACTGTTGTTGCCTCATGCCTGGGGCACCCAAAAAGGGAAGGAGGGCTCAGGCTGTATTTATGGCTCTTTGCCTGGGTACCTCTCCCAGTTCCCTCTTTTAAGGCAAAGATCCCTGCTTTAATAGACCTCTGTCCCCCAGAGCCTGGCCTTGCCTATGTGGACCTGTTTTATGATAACTATAGACTCTTGGCTTAACTTTCTGTGCTTGTCCTTGGAGCTAATAGCCTAAAAAAGAGACGCAGAACCTGCTTTCCTCCCTCATTCCTTGCTTCTCTCATTCCCCTGACTTTCTTCCACATGGAAAACTCAAGTCAAATTTCCATGGAGGTATCTCCCACACGGGCCTTACAGAAAACCACTTTTACACGTGTGTGGGTGCCAGGTATATATGGAGGAGAAACTTACACATTCTCCTCAGCACTGATTCCTTCCCCTTTTTCCAGTGCTATAATGCCCACCTTCTCCTACCCCTGCCTTGTGAAATTTATAGGGAGGAAGGCCACTCAAGGCATATCAAGACTTACACAAGCTAAAGGACTGTACGAATTTAGCAACATCATATGCCGATCACTGCTAAGCCCTTCAGCCAAGATATGATACTACAGAACCAACTACCTAATTTGGTGGGACCCAGTGCCTAATGAAAATGTGGGGGCCCTTAATTAAAAATTAAGAATTTCAAGATGATAACAGCAGGGCATAAAACCAAATGTCAAACCCTCCTCAGCAAGGGGGCCTTTATAAGAATGGGGCCCACTTGACAGCATGTCCAACTCTCTAGCCCGGTGGGATATTACTGAAATACCCTTTGGTTAACAACCTAAAACACATCCATGTCACCCAATGTGTCAGTTATGGCCAGCATTTGGTATCATTACATAAGTGGTAACAACGATCATTTGCTAGGACTAGGAATAAAACTAAGTCGTCTGCCTTTATTAACTCAGTTAATAGAGCGCTCATAACAGAAGAGAAAAACCAATCCCTCAGCTTGTAGGTGGGCTTCTACCAGATTCTGAGCCAAAGCCCCATCCTCTAAACAATGGATCTTTTTCAACCTGAAAACGATGGAACCCATGGTGGTGGATAAATAAAAACAGAGGCATTTTGGGCACTCAAGCTAGGAGATTTTCACATAATGGAATAATAACTTTGCTTTATCAAAATCTCAGTATGTGCCAGACTCTGTGCTCTGCAACCTATCTGCATCATTCGATACTTTTCTGGTAGGAATTTTATTCCATAGCCCTAGTGCAAGAATTTTCCCACCCCTTTATCTCCCTAAGTCAACTTGCCTACTAGCGTCCGCTAGCTACAGACTCATTGTGATGCCCAGTGATGGCAGTCACCAGAGAGGCTGTTCCATTGCCCCCTCTTATCTCCATCCCCAATGGCCTTAGTGCTTGATGATTCAGCCAAGGAAAGGTTTAAAATTAGAATGGGGACAGGGCTTGGAGCAGCAATGGGGAAAGCTGTTGCTGACACTAGAGGGTGTTTGTTATTCTAGTAAGTTGCCATGTTACATCAAGTGAAGAAACTATGGTTGGAAGGTGGTGTTGCTGATCTAAAGCCCTATAGCTAGGAACTGGCAAAGCTGGAATTTGAAGGTGTTAGGACTCTAACCATCAAACATGGGCCACTTGCTCCGACATTGAAATCCCTGTGGGGGAGTGCGTTGAAATTTCCCAGGTCCCACTCTGTCTTAAGAATGAAAAATCTCTGGGTAAAAGCTGTATTTTTTTTAATATTCTACATTTGCATAGAATATTCTGGAATTTCTATGTGGAATTTCCATTTTAAATTCTAATCAAACAATTAACAGGCAACTATAAATCAGAGCCATTCTGCAAGGGAGTGGGAGGAAGAAGGATCAAAACAGTGGAGGGAAGAGCACAAGGAACTATGGTGATGGCGCGCAGGTAAATTGGTGGTGGGAATTCTGTGGCAACTACACCTGAGAGGAGAAAGCAAATATTGTACAAAATTGACCAGTGATGTAAAACGTGTGTGTGTGTGTGTGTGTGTGTGTGTGTGTGTGTGTGTGTATAAATAAATTATATAAAAATTTAAAAGATAAACTTCTAGCCAGCCTCACAATGTGAAGCATGGCAGGCAGACTGTGCACCCCCACCGTGATCAGTGCTTCCTGCCATTCACACCTGCCTTAGTTAGTTCAGGCTGCCATAACAGAACCACAGACTGGATGACTCAGCCAACAGAAATTTATTCTCTTTGCAGCTCAGGGATTGGAAGTTTGAGGCCAACAGTCTCTCTTCTGGGCTTGCACATGGCTACCTTCTTGCTCACAGGGCATTTCTTAAGTGCCTGTGTGCAGGCAGAGAGCAAAGTAGCTCTCTGGTGTCTCTCCTTTCATGGATACTAATCCTATCATTGCGGACCCACCCCTTAAGATTATATTTCACCTTAATTACTTCCTTAGAGGCCCCACCTCCAAACGTAGCCACACTGGAGGGTAAGGCTTCAACATGAACTTAGGGGAACATAAACATTCAGTCCACAGCAACATCTTTGTGTAACCCTTTCCCCTTGAGTCAGACATTGCCCTGAAGTGGGATTTGGGATTTGCTTCTAACCAGCAGTATCTGGCAACAGTGATAACACCTAATCACAGGTGTCATTCTGTGATTAGTTGCATGGAGTAAGACTCCATCTTGCTAGCAAGCTTGTTCTAGAGGCTGTCCTTGCTGGCTTGTTGAAGTAGCCATGTTGGGAGAAAGCATATGTCAAGAAAATATAGACAGCCTCTAGGAGCTGAGGCTTCCAACCAAAGGACAAGAAATTGGATCCCTCAGTCCCACAGCCACAAGGAACTAAATTCTACCAACAACTTGAGCGACCTCGGAAACGGATTTTTCCCCATTTGTACCTCCAGATGCGAATGCAGCCTGGCCAACACCTTATGAGTCCCTGAAAAAAGGACACAGCTAAGTTATTCCTGGACACCTAACCCACAAAAGCTGAGATAATAAATGTGTGTTGTTCTGAGTACTGAGTCAGTGGTAATTTGTTACTCTGCAATGAAAAACTAAAACATTTTTAAAACCTGCAGTCTCCACTGACAATGAAAATTCCTTTTTTTTTTTCACTTCTACCTGAAAGTAAGTTGTATACTTACCAAGCATGACCAAGGGCATGTGCCAAACTGCCCTTTTTTTTTTCAAGTGTTTTTTTAATTTCTTGATTATGAAAAGTAATAGATGTTCATTGTAGAAAATTTGAAGATGCGCCAAAAAGAAAATTAAAATTACCAGGAATAATTTCCTCCTACCCCCTCAGATAACCATAGATAACTTGCTGGCAAACAGCCTTTCCCAACTCGGTTCTATGCAGAGAGGCTGGATAAAGTTACAAACAGAGAACACTCTGTACGGACTGTTTTGTAACTTGCTCTTTCCACAGTGTCAGCCCACATTTTCTAAAGAATTTGAAGCATCAGAGGGGTGAATTTGTTCTGGCATTTTGGTACCTTGCCAGACCCCACTGTTAATGACCTCAGGTTTTTTCCTGAGGCTGTCCTTTGGCAAAGGAGACTCATAAAGAGGAAACTGAGGCCAGAGAGGGGAGGACATGCCCAAGCCAGATGCCTGTCTTCTTCCAGAGATTTCTCCTCCTCCAAGTTCTTCAGACCATTGTAGTTTAACTGCTCTATTCCCCACAGCTGTTACCCTTAGAATTATTGTCAGAGTTCATGTAGAAGTCATAGCCTCACCCCTAATCGAGGGGAATGCTCAGGGGCACTTGGAATGGCGGGAAGCCAGCATACCAACAGAGACCTAGCCAACCCACCACCCATGAGGTCTGATTCTCCCCTGGCCTCCAGAACAGCTGAAACTCAACTCCTTGAGTGCTATTCCAAAACTTGTATTAGGGTTTGACCTTCTTTTCAATATGAGTACAAAGGAGGAAGAATAAGGAAAGCAGGAATCATTCATCCAAGAAGGTTTCATGGAGCCTCTGGAAGTCCCAGCCCTATGCTAGGTCCTGCAACTAAGGAGGTAAGTAAGACTAAGTCCCAACCCTGAACAATACATCTGTTATTTGAATGTGATATAACTAGTAAGTGTTACTTTGGCAATGGAAAATAATGCTTGGTAGATTTTTTTTAAAGAAGGCCTGCGTTAGTTTCAAATGTATTGGCTGTGGGATTGTTCCATTTGTTTATTGCTGCATTACAAACTATCCCCCAGGGCCTGCCTGGTGAGGCCGTGGTTAAAGTGTCACTGTGGCCTGAGTTCATTCCCCAGCCAGGGAGTTGACCCACATGGCGCAGCAAACCTCTCCTGTCTCACCTGCTTTTCCCCTCAGCAGTATATTTCAGTAGACCTGCCTATTCTGCTCCCCACTCTGGCTCTGGTGAATCCTCTCACTCACACACCCACCTCTGGCCTAAAACCCCAGTTCTTGTATGCATAAATAAATAAAATAAATCTTTAAAAAAATATATCCCCCAACAATTTGTAGCATCAAACAACGACCATTTTATGTACTCATGAGTCTGTAGGTTAGAAATGGGCAAGGCACAGTATGGAGGCTCATTCTATGCTTGGCTATCAGACATCAGCAAGGATGCCTAGGATGGCCAAAGATGGCTAGGCCTGCTCAACTGGGGCCACAAGTCTGGGCTTTCAGTTGTTCACGATGTGTCTTCTGGAACAAGAATGGCCAAGATGGCACCTCATCCAGCTGCGAACAGTTGGATATCTTTCTGAGATGCTGCCTTTTTACATGGCTAGTTTGGGCATCCTCTTTGAATGACAGCCGGCTTCCCCCTAGAGCAAGTATTCCAAAAAAGAGGAAGTAGAAACTGTCTATCCTCTTAAATGCAATCAAGGCAGAAGCCACGGAGCCTTTTTATGACCTGTCTCCAAAGTCACATGCCATTACTTTGCACTACTCTATTCATCAGAAGCAGGTCACTAAGTATAGCCTGTATTAATAGGCCCTTAAAGACAGGAGTATCAAAGAATTTGTGGACATACTTTTTCAAAAGCACCTTGGTAGCAACACATTACACTTCATACCAGGCACTGGACACCCCCACTCTGCTCTCAAACCAGAAGTTTCTTTCCTCCCTCATCCCATAATGGGCAATGTAGTTGATTTACATTTCCCCCTGGTCTCTCCCAAACATCCCTGCCTTTCTAGCCACAATAACGTATTTTTCCAATTATCAGTATAAGTTTTCAGTTCCTTAGACAGGACTGGTGCCAGTTGTTAATATATTTGTTACATGAAACTCGTATAGACATTATTATTTTGGTCCATATCCAGCTATACCGTCAAGCAAATGTGAAGGCAAAAAAGACATTTGAAGACAAGTCAGGACTACAAAAATTTCTCATGCATCCACTCTAAAAAAATTAACTTGAGGATGTATTTCAAGAGTTTGATAAAGGAGTCCAGAAAAAAACACTTGGGGAACAAGAAACAGTGGAAGTGAAGCAGGAATAGATTTGAAAAACTCCTGACCTGACAGCTATGTAGCAGGCCTAAAATAACAATCTGTCAAACTAAAATTAAGGGTCTCTGGAATAAAAACTTCAAAAATAAAATAGATATCATTGTGCAAATTGAGTTAAGTAAAATCTGGAAGTTCTTAAAGACCAAGTGAAGACAAAAGACTCTTTGACTACTGTGGTAATGTAATTTATAGGAAAAGACATACATTTGGTCATTCAAAAGACCAACAATATATTTCTCACATATACTTGGTCTTCATATTTTCTGACTCACAGCTCCTAAAAGACTTGGAATTTCCGGTGTTGTGAGTGATAAAGGTGTCTCTTGTTATGTTAATGAGGGAACTTTTGGGCCACCCCTGAGAATGGGGCTGTTTGCCTAGGGGATCAGTCTCATGATTAGAGGGTTGGGACTGGCTGACCTCTGGGGAGGAAAGAAGGGCTAAGGTTGAATTAGTTGCCAATGGTCAATTATTTAAGCAACCATAAAAAAAAAAAATTAATAAACAGGGTCTCCCTGGTGGTGCAGGGATTAAAGTCTCAGCCCCATCAAGCTATCCACTGGGCCGCAGGCTATTCAGCAGATGTGTTTAATGTTATTGTGCAAAGTTTAACAAGTGCTGTTTAAAAAAGGAAGGGGAAAAAAGCAAGTTTGAAACAATGTCCAACTAAAAATTGAGGGAGAAGTAAGTATTCTGAGTTTATGATAAATTTGGAGGGAGGTGGTTATAATAAACAGCAATATATATGCTTTTCCAGAATGTCTTTTTTTCCCCTATGAGCAATTTGCCATTTTTATTGGATATTTTCATGGAAGCCACTGTTGTCTTCTGGTTTTTATTTGGCACATGAAAAGGTTTTATTACACAGAAGTTCAAAATTATACCTATTAAGAAAAGCAAAGTTTAACGAGAAATAGTGTTCCCATTTTCTTACTATTTCACAATCTCTTTTTAAATATAGAAGAAATTTTAGGAGCGAGAGGGAGGATTTTGGTTTCACTTAAGTTCTTTTTCCTCTATTAAAATCTAGTAAAATAAATTCAGTGTTTTATTTTGGAAAACTAAGACTCAGGGTGATGGGGCTAAGGATGATTATTTTCATCTTTATGTGTTACGCTTTTCTGTATTTTTTAAAATTAACTACAAATAGGCATCATTTTTAAACCATAAAAATATATTTTATAAAAGAAAGCCAAACATATGTAAAAGGATATTCATGACAACATTGTTTATAATAATGAAAAAATGACAGACAGTTGAAATGCTCATCAATAAGAGAATGGAGTAGTTAAAGTAGAGGCATAAACTTCTATTGAAAGATTAAGGTAAATGTATATGAAGGAACTGGGGAAAATATTAAAGAAAGCAATTTGCAGAAAAAAAAATAGGTTCTTATGGGGACTCAAAGGCTTAGAGGAAAAATAGGCGTAGATATGGAGATGCGTGTATATATGTATGTATGTGTATGTGTGTTTGCATGTGTGTAGATATAGGGGCATATGTGCGTACCCCTAAATGAAAACAGTCAATTGAAAAAAAAGTCAATAGTTTCCTGATATAGGAAACTAGCTGTCCTTACCAAAGAAGGTACATTACAGCCAATGATTTAATCAGACTCACCAGTGTAATGAGACCTCCATAAAAACCCAAAAGGAGGGGGTTTTTATGGATACATGCTGCTGTGTGGGTCCCAGCTTCCTTAAGAAAGCTCCTTTGTTTGGCACCTCTCTCTGTGTCTCTGTGTGTTCATATGGCTGTCCGTTCATATCCTTTGTAATTAGCAAGTATTTTTTTTTAATTTATTTATGCATACAAGCTGGGGTCTAGGCCAGAGGTGTGGGTGGTGCGAGGATTCACTAGAGACAGATTGGAGAGCAGAACAGGCAGATCGACCAAAATACTGTTAGGAGAGTGGGTCCTTGTGGGTCCGGGTGTGTACGCCGGTTGAAGAATAACAGCCCCACACCAAACGTGAGAGCAAGCAAGTGTGGGTTTATTAAAGCAAGAGGAGAGAGCTCCTGACAGTAGGAGGGGGTCCAAGGGAGGATACCTGTTTACTCCAGCCCCATCCATGACTTTATACTGTCCGACTTCCTGTTGTCCAATTTGTCAGACTATTGATTAGGTACTAGGTGGTGGGGAAATTTCGTGGTGGTTGTTTTTCCTGTAACCTAATTATCCTGTAACCGGACCTTACTTTATGTGGTGGGCAGCTCAGCACCATTTCGGTAAAACACCTCTATTTTCCTGGGAGCTCTTTTGTTCTCTCTGTTTCTATATTGTTTAAAATCACTGTCCCCTGTCTCGGTCTTTCCCGTTCCCCAAGTTTTCCTGGTCTCAGTCCCTTTCAATATACTGTGGAGGGGAGCAGCAGGCAAGGCAGGAGAGGTCTGCTGTGCCATGTGGATTAGCTCCTGGACAGGGATCGAACTCGTGCTGCAGTGGCTCTGGACAGCTTCATAGTGCTGTGCTTAACCCGTTGCGCCACCAGGGAAGCCCCGTGTAATAAGCAGGTATTAATGAAAAGGAAGGAAGGAGGGAGGGAGGAAGGGAGGAAGAAAGGGCTGAAAGAGACACATTATATATTAACACCACTTTATGAAATAGGAATTTTTTTCCTACCACCAAACCTTATATGTATGTCCTTGAATCTCTCCCTGCCCCATCTTAACTTCAAAAACCTCACTTCATTTTTTAACATCCACGGTTTTTCTCAAATATCTTATCAGATCCTGCTATGGAAATATCCAGTAGTTATCTTTGTCATTCTGACTTGCTTTTCTCCACATAATTCATCCTTCCATTTTGCTGTAAATGGCAGCATTTCCGTCATTCCCGGTACCTTAAATAGTATTCCATAGTGTGGATATAGCAATTTTCTTGATTCAATCTTCTGTTGATGGCCATTTAGGTGGCTTCATGGCCTATTATAAACAGTGTTGCAATGAACACTGTAGCGCACTGGCTTCACTTTCTATTTTTTAAGATTTATTTTTATTTATTTATGCATACAAGAACTGGGGTGTAGGCCGAGGTTCAGGGGGTGAGAGGATTCACCAGAGACAGAGTGGGGAGCAGAACAGGTGGATCCACTGAAATACGCTGCTGAGGGGAGCAGCAGATGAGACAGGAAAGGTCTGCTGCGCCTTGTGGGTCAGCTCCCTGGCTGGGGATTGAGCTCATGTTGCAGTGGCTGGTGATAGCTTGATAATGCTGAGACTTAACAAACAGGGAGGCCCCCTGTTTGTTTTTCCTTTTATTTCCCTTTGCATAGGGGTCAAGTCTCCAAAAACATCTTTAATCATTGATGTCATGGAACAGATCACCAATGTGAAAATGAAACATTTTAAGGACAATTTTAATAACGAAATTTTACATTATGAAATGACTTTAGAAGCCATCACCTCATACCACATAAGACATTTTAATAGGGACCAGAAATTCTAAGAAAATGGAAACTCATCAGTTATAGATACTAAACTAGAGGACAGACTGGTAATTTCAATGCTCATCCACATGTAGTTCTATATTGTTTTGTTAGTGGGCATAATGAAGAGCACCCCAGAAACCCCAAACCTGCCTGCTCTAAATGGGTTCTCCCATCTGTCACATAAAGACAAATCATATTCTAGGGCATAATACCTTCAATAGAAAAGAACTTTGATACAATTTGTGTGCAACAGAGGCGAGAGGAGAGGAGAAGAGGGGAAGAGAAGGGAGAGAAAATATAGTTAAATTATTTCCATTTAAACACCCAAAGCTACCCATCCCCACATAGGTAAATGCCCAGCCAAATAGGGCTGGCCCAAAGTAGGGCCATTGAGGCTGAAAATCTTTCCATAAGTCTAAGGCACCTTCTGGTGGGGACCCACAGGAAAGGGGCAGAAGGGGCCAGGCAAGTCCCGGAAGGAAAAGAGCAAAAACAAAATCCAAGTCAAGATAAAAGCTGCCAATGTCAGACTCCCCATGGGTCTCAGCGAAGTCTCTGTCTCTTTCAAGTGTCTCCTTCCATGTCTCCCAAGTCCCTTGGTACAAGTTCAAGGCCAAGAAACAAGTTCAGCTTCTTCACATGTCTCTCTGTTTCATATGCCTCCTCCAGAGTCCTCCTGTTGGGGGGAAAGGGTGGCCTGAACAAACTCCACAGATAGGTTTTTACAGACCCCAACCCCACCTCAGACCAAAGAGATCCAAGACACCAAGGACTACAAATCTCACAATGTCATCACCGAAGAGAGGATGCTGGGAGCTGAGGGTGGAGTTAAGCAACCAGGTTTGGTCTATAACCAGACGTGGGCTTTGGGGTCTCTTGGCAGTTCGCGGAGTTTTAGTGGGCCGTTGGGGTTCCAGCTCAGCGGAACTGGTAGGACCATTCACCAATTTATTCTCTTTCTTTTGCCCTTCCATTTCTAAATAAACCCTTTATTAATTTTATTGTGTGTGCCTGCAGTTGAGTATTATTATAAGTCCCTTTTAAGTGCACAGGTGAGGACCCACAGTCAGGCACCCCATTTTATATCGGGGCTGCCCCGTAACACTCCTAGTCCTCCTCTTTCCTTCCTTTTTTCCTCAAATCTTTTTCCCAAACTGTTCTAACTTCTCCTTCCTGCTCAGCTCCACCCTTCCTTGGATGGGGCAGGGAGCCTGGAACCTTCCTTTTCTATGGATATCACACTGCTACAATTTGAATTTATTACATTTATATGTAATTATAATTTCTAAAAAATTATAAATGTTACCTTTACATGATGCACATTATTATTATGTACTATTTGTTCATATAACACTATTTTTAATGGCTGCATATAGTTGCACATTTAAGCTTTTTCTAATTTTTTATAATAATAAACATCTTTGTACATAAATCTTAGTTCACTTTTCCATTTGATTTATTGGTGAATTTATCCGAAAGGGGGAAAAGGTGAGTATGTGTTAACAATATCTTTGTAAGAATAACGCAAAATAGTTGAAAAGAGTCTCTCTTCTGTAATTCTTCTCTTTGTACTGGGCTCAGAACTGGGTCTGATGACCCCTGAGGATTCGTCAAAGAACTGGGCTACACTTTAGTTGCCACAGCCTGGGTTGAGCCTCCAGCGGGGTGTCTACCCCATCCCTGACATAGGGTCCTCACAGTCTCAAGGGGAACACAGGCAAGAATAGCAATGCACCTTAAGGCACACGGAAGTGCAGTGTCAGAGTGGCATGGAGAGTTCTCAAACTTCAACATGAATCCAAATCTCCTAGGATCTGTTCACACACAGATCCAGATCTGGGGTACAAGGTGAGTGTAACGAATGAAAAACATGCTCATGAGTGTAACAGAGTGATGAGACTAAAGCACGCTATCAAGAGACTATTATAAAGTTGCAAACCTGTTTCCAAAGCTACTGCTGAGATTGTTTCAGGGCAGAGAGAGGGGAACCCCAGAAACCCCAAATCTGCCTGTTCTAAATAGTTTCTGCCATCCGCCGCATCAGGACAAAACATATAAAACCTTAAGTGGAAAAGAAACTTTAATACAATTAGTGTGATAATACAAAAAAGACAAAGAATATAGTTTCTAAACTAAGCACTCAAAGTTACCCATCACCTCGTGGGCAAAAGTCCACCCATGGGATTGGCCCAAGGCAAGGTCCGAAAGCCTGCCACAAGTCTAAAACACCTTTCGGCAGGGACCCATAGAAAAGGGTCAGAAACAGACAATTCTGGAAGTTAAAGAGCAAAATCAAAACCAGGATCAATGTTGCCATAGTCAGCCTCCCCTTGGGTCTCTCACCCACATCTGTTTCAAGCAGTCCAGGCCAGCGCAGCTTCCTCACATGTCTCTCTGCTCCTTGTGCTTTTTCTGACTCTCCATCCTGCTCCCTTTCTTTCTCTTCTCTCTGTCTTCATATCTCTACTGCTCAGCTCCACCCTCCCTTGGGTGGGGCAGGGAACCTGGAATACTCCCCTTTCCTGAGGACCACCCTCTTACCAGATCAAGGATCATTAGGGATCAAAAAGGTCCCCAAAAGTTGTCAGCAACATCTCAAAAATCTGGGGGCCTCCCTGGTGGCACAGCGGTTGAGCGCTGCACTGTGGAGCTGTCGGCAGCTAGCGTTGTGAGTTCGACGCCCAGCCGGGGAGAATCCCACATGGTGCGGCAGACCTCTCCTGCCTCGCCCACTGCTCCCCTCAGCAGTGTATTTCTGATCTGCCTGTTCTGATCCCCACTCTGTCTCTGGTGAACCCTCTCGCCGCCCCACGCCTCTGGCCTATACCCCAGCTTGTATAAATAAATAAATCTTTTAAAAAAAAAATCTCAAAAATCTTCATGTTAATGTTTATAGCAGCTTTATTCATAGTTGCCAAAAACTGGAAGCAACCAAGATCTCTTTCAGTAGATAGCTAAACAAAATAAGGTGTATCCATACAATGAATATTATTCAGCAATATAAAGAAAATGAGCTGTCAAACCATGAAAAGACATGGAAGAAACTTAAATGCATATTGTTGAAAGAAGCCTGTGTGAAAAGGCTATATATGGTATGATCCCAACTGGAAAACACATACAGTAAAATTATTAGTGGATGCCAGGTGTGATGTTATTTATCCTAAGAAATATATTCTCCCTGTTGCCCACAGATTTCCTAAAATGTTGGAAATTTCCTGTGTGTTGAGAAAAATAAAGGTATCTTGTCTTTTGTTATGTTAATGAGATGACAGGAAAAAACTCTAGGAAACATATAGGGTGGGTTCTAGTTGCCAGGGGAACCAATTATGTGATAAGAGGGTTGAAATTTTCAGTTCCACCCCCTACTTCCCACCCCAACCTCTGGGGATTGAGGGGAGCTGGTGACTGAGTTTAATCACCAATGGCCAATGATGTAATGTCTGGGTAATGAAACATACATAAAAACTCAAAAACACAGGGTTCAGATTACTTCTGGGTTGCAGGGAAAGTGGTGTACCCCAAGGGCATGGAAATTATTATCACCCATTAGACATAGGCTGTGCATGGTGACGTTTGCCCTAACATCTCTCCCATTTGACTGTTCATGAATTATATCCTTTTATAACAAACAGGTAATCTAGTAAATAAACTGTTTCTCTAAATTCTGTGAACCACACTAGCAAATTAATCAGTCCCGGAGGAAGGGGTCATGGGAACCTCCCATCAATAGCCGGTTGGTCAAAAGCCTGGGTGAAAACCTGGATGTAGAATTGGCATCTGCAGTGTGTGTGAGTGGGGCTTGGGGCAGTCTTAGAGACCTGAATCCTTAACCTGTGAGATCTGACGCTCCCTCCAGGTAGGCAGTGTCAATGCTGAGTAATTGCTTGGTGGTGTTGGAAAACACACACACACACATCAGACCCAGATTTAGGAAGAAGAATGAATAATGAAGTGAGAGGATTTTAAGGCAATAAAATTCTGCATCTAATATGTAACGGTGAATACAATTCATGATTGTATTTGTCAAACTTCATGGAACTAGATAGCACAAAGAATGAAGCTTAATGTATGTCATTGTTTAAAAATCATTTAGGAAGCTGAAGATCCTTGGAAGGAACCCAGACTGTCAATAAAGTTTAACTATGTATGAATAGCTGAGCTATAAGTGAGTGAAACAACTTCACTGAAGAGACTATAAGACCAAAGGCAAAAGGAACTGCACATAAACACTGTATTCTAATTGATAATATTGTGCCCTATGTGGGCACAAGTTAAAAATTCTGATACCACTGTAGATGTACACTGGAATGGGACACTAAAGTACTGCAAATGGATGCCAGATAGTGGAGGCCGAGTTTGATCTGTGTGGTGATGAGTTAAGGGTGAGATACATCAGTATGAACTCGCGGTCAGCTTAATATAGATATAAATGGTGATGTAACAGTGTGATATCCACAGGAAGGGGAGGATCCAGATTCCCTGCGCCACCCAAGAAAGGGTGGAAATGGGCAGGGAGATAAAGCTAGAAAAGATTGGGAGAAGGACTGAGATAAGAGAAGCGGAGAGAAAGACCAGACCGAAGAAGCAGAGAAAGGTGAAGACAAACCTGAAGAAGTGGAGAGAGGAGATGAAAGAGACTAAAGGAAGACTAGGGGATAGATGAGAAGACATAGAGGAGGCACTTGGAGCAAAAACACATGTGAAGAAGAAGCCACACTTGCTTCTCGGCCTTGGACTTGTACCAGGGACCTGGGGGACATGAAAGGAGACACTTGAAAGAGACAGAGATGTGGGTGAGAAACCTGTGGGCAGGCTGACAATGGCTGCGTTGATCTTGAATTGGGTTTTGCTCTTTTCCTTCCAGATTTGTGTGGCTTCTTCTGCCCCTTTCCTATGCGTCCCCACCAGAAGGTGCCTTAGACCTGAGGCAAGTTTTTGGGCCTCGGTGACCCCTCTTTGGGCCAAATCTATTTGGCTGGACATCTGCCTACGAAGGAATAGGTACCTTTGGATGTTTAATTAGAAACAATTTTAACTACAATATTCTTTCTCTTCTTTTATTGCACACTAATTGTATTGAAGTTCTTTCCTTGTGAGGGTTGTATGCACTAAAAGTATGTTTGTCTTTATGTGGCAGATGACAGAATCCATTCAGAGCAGGCAGATTTGGGGATCCTGAGGTTCCCTTCGTTCTCTACATATATAGAAAAATGTAGAGATATGTATATTACCTATCATCTGAGAGGTCCTAAAAGAGATGACATCCTAAAAGTAGCCATGAGACTGCGTAATGCCCAAATCTTGATTTCTAATACAATTCTCCAATAAAACCAGGGCTCCTTGGATAAATGACTGATTCTAAGACCGGAGGAGCGAACATACAAGATGAGCCTGGGGCCTCTGTCTGTGCCAGAGATGAAGGAAGGGCTCAAAATAAAACTAAGTATACGTCACAGGAGCCAACTGAAAGAGCTCCTAATAACAAAAACTGAAATAAGTTGTGAAAAACAAAAAATAAACAAGGTAGTATTGGATTATGACCTAAAGTATGAAAAAAAAAAACAATGAATCTATAATGATACACTATTGAATAATTTTTTTTTTTAAGATTTATTTATGCATCCAAGCTGGGGTGTAGGCCAGAGGTTTGGGGTGGTAAGAGGATTCACCAGAGACAGAGTGGGGAGCAGAGCAGGCAGATTGACTGAAATACACTGCTGAGGGGAGCAGCAGGCAAGAAAGGAGAGGTCTGCTGTGCCATGTGGGATGCTCCCTGGCCGGGGATCAAACTCATGCTACAGTGGCTGCAGGTAGCTTCATAGTGCTGAGACTTACCTCCTTGTACCACCAGAGAGGCCCTGATTGAATAAATTAATAAAAGGGAAAGAAGAGACAAATCTCCCATGCAGAATAGAGTGGAATGAGTAGGTGGCACTTCCCCCCTAAAACTATGTCCACTGGGACCTCAGAAGGTGACTTTATTTGGAAATAAAGTCTTTTGAAATCTAATTAGCTAAGGGATCTCAAGATATCATAGTGGTCTTTGAGTGAGCCCTTAATCCAAAGATTGGTGTCCTACAAATTTGAGGACATAGAGATACACAGAGAAGGCCATGAGAAGGTAAAGGTAGAGGCTGGAGTTATATGGCCACAAACCAAGTAATGTCAGGGCCACCAGAAACTGAAAGAGGCAAGAGAGAATTCTTCACAGAGGATATGACCCTCCTAACACCTTGACATAAGGCGTCTAGCCTCCAGGACTCTGAGAAAATACATTTCTGTTGTCTTAAAACACCAGTCTGTGATAATGTGTTATGGCAGTAGTAGGAAACTAATACAGCAAGAATTCCAAATAATTTAGATAGAGACTCTGCTCTTGAGGAGGGAAGCATAACTCTCTACCCATTAGATGTAGACTGTGTGCATAGTGCTTCCTCCCAGAGTGCTAAATATGGAAAGGGAGAACAAAGAGTAGCTTGACAGTGGAGTGACCTGATGAGCACTACATCAGCCAGGTGTTTCTGGCCAACATCAACAGTCGTAAATCATGTTTATATCATGTACGCTTGATATACTGTAATGCAAATGGAGGCTCTGTGGTCTCCCTCCTAGTAATCTAGTCTTATGCGAAAAATATCAGATAAATCCAGTAATAGAGCAATCTACACAATACCTCAAGATTTTCAAGGATCATCAATGAGGACAGTACAAGAAAATGTCACAGCAAAGGTGGTTTAAGGGGGAGATGGCAACTAAATATAATGTGATAACTTAGATGGGATCTTGGAACAGAAAAAAGACATTAGGTAAAAACTAAGACAATCTAAGTAAACTATGGATTCTAGTTAATAATAATGTATCAAAATTGATTCACGATTGTAAACAAATCATACTAATATGTTATGGATAGGGAAATCAAATGTATGGTGTTTAGGAACTCTACTATTCTCTCAATTTTTCTACAAATCTAGAAGTTTCTAGAAAATAAAGTATTAAAAAGAAACAACTCTTGAACAACACAAAAGAATAGAAAGTGAAGATCTTCTGTCCTGAAGTCCTAACCCCCAGAAGTAACTTTTTTTTTTTAAGATTTATTTATTTATACATACAGCCTGGGTACAGGCCAGAGGTGTGGGGTGGCGAGAGGCTTCACCAGAGACAGAGTGGGGAGCAGAACAGGCAGATCAGAAATACACTGCTGAGGGGAGCAGCGGGCGAGGCAGGAGAGGTCTGCCGCACCATGAGGGATTCTCCCCGGCAGGGTGTCAGGTGTCGAGCTCGCATCGCTGCTGCCGACAGCTCTACAGCCCAGCGCTTAATCGCTGAGCCACCAGGGAGGCCCCCCAGAGGTAACTCTTAATAAACTTGTTGTATATACAAAAAAGAAAAATCAATATCTTCCACTGATGTCATGGTTGTCATCCGTGACATCAGCCTGAAATGTCAGGTACATCCGTTTCTGACCGCATAAGCAGGATGGCCCTGTCACCCACAGGTGACCCTTGTTCTGATTCCTGGATTTAGCACCCAGAACCTGCTTCCCTTGTTAAGATGACCCTTTCTAACCACAGCTGAAGACCAGGAGTGGACAAACAAGTTCCAGCTTGAGTCAATTAGCTGTCCTGGGATTGCTTTAGTCCCTTCAAAGCCAGTCCTATGACGTTGAACTGGAATGGGGGGAAAGTTCAGTTGCCAACAGCACCAGGAGCTGGGCAGATAGGAAGATGCAGCCAAGACACTAGGAATCTCTGGACAGAGAGTTCCTGTCCCAGCATGCAGAGGAAGGGAGGGCATCCTATCCCTGCAACTAAATGATCCCAAACAAGGCTCAGCAGCATGGCATTTTACTTGTGCCACTTGGACACATAGCAAACAATGGTTTTAACTATTTGCTGTGAAAGAAAAGCTAATAGATTTCTTCACAGGAGATTTTCTAGACAGTTCGGTGTTCGGATTTTTGTAATCAGTAATTAAGAATGTGCGAGGGTAGGACATCCCTAGTGCGCAGCGGTTAAGCACTACACTGTGGAGCTGTCAGCAGCAGCTACACGAGTTCGATGCCCGGCCGGGGAGATTCCCACGTGGCATGGCTGACTACTCCTGCCTCGCCCACTGTTCCCCTCAGCCGTGTATTTCTGTCGATCTGCCTGTTCTGCTCCCCCCTCGCAGCCCCACGCCACTGGCCTGTACTCCAGCCTGTATGCAAAAGTAAATAAATCTTAAAAAAAAAAAAAGAATGTGCTAGTGTAAGTTATAGTTAAAGTTATAGTTAAAGAAACAAATCCTTGCACCTTGCAATAGTATTTTAAAATAACTTGCATCTAGGAGGTCCTGGTTGCATTTAGAGGAACATTTATTGATATACATTTATTGATGTACATTCTCATTTAGTCCTTCAAGAGGCCCCAAATTAGTCCTTATTTTACACACAAAGAAGCCATGTGTCAGAGTTTAAACACACTCATACAGTGTATAACTTAAGAGCTGAGACTTGAATCCAGGTCTATCTGATTCTAGGGCCCAGTGACCAGTGATTCAGACCTTTTTAAAACAGCTCATTGGTTATGGTGGAACACAAAGAACACATGTAAACTCTTTGCCTCAGTTTCCTCATGTGTAAAAAAAATTCCTTGTGAGCAATACCTACCTTCTATAATGATCAAGTGAAACACAGCCTGTAAAATGTCTTCGTAGTGTTTGACACATATGAAACACTTACGAAACCTGTATTCCCAGTGTTAATTGAGGATCCGATTGTGTCTTCAGAAATCTTAGCAACTCTTGTCTGACTGCATGAACATGGTGTGTGTGGGGGTGAGGGTGTAGGGGTTATCCTACTCTGTCCTGTTTTTCATGAGGAAATTTAAAGTATTAAAACACACATGCATGCACACACGTGTTTTTGCTACGAAAAACCACACCGATTTTTAAAATTTGGAGTAGTTATAAAAATTTCAAATTTAGGTGATCACACAGAAAAATATGGATTTCCAGTTTCTTTTGACAAATTGGAAGCCCTGGCATCCCAGTGCCACAATCCCTGGAAATGAGATATCCCCTTTAGACAATGTGCCATCTGTAGACATGCGCCGCAGTCTCCACCATACCCCAATGCCCCCAACATGGAGGACACTGAGTGGATCTGCAATGCTCTGTTTTGTTTTTAACATGTTATTGTGATAAATTTCAAATACACAAACATAGAAGAACATCATGAACCCTGTATTCATTTCTTACAGGTGCTATAACAAGTTACCACAGATTGGATGGTTTTAAACCATGGATATTTATTCCCTCACAGTTCTGGAGGCTAGAAGTCCACAGTCAAGATGTCAGCAGGGGCACAATCCCTCTGAAGACTCTAAGGAAGACTCTTTGCTTACTTCATCCTAATGTCTAGGGGTTCCCAGCAATCCTTGACATGGCTTATGACAGCATAGCTCGAATCTCTGCCTCTGTCTTCATATAATGGATCCTCCCTGTATCCCTATGTCTTCAAATGCCCCCCTCTCCTTATAAGAACATCAATCTTTAGTCAGACTCCCCTCTGATCCAGTATGCTTCATTTTAACTTGATTACACCTGCCAAGATCCTATTTCTAAGTAATACCGTAATTACAAATACTGGAAGTTAGAACTTCAGCATACCTCTTGGGGAGGACACAGTTCAACCCACTACCACCAATTATCTCACTTATACCCATCATCCACCCCCCAGCTTCAATAATTAGCTCTATATTGCCAAACTTGTTTCTTCTGTACCTCTCACCCACTACACTTTGTCAGTTACTGGTTTTTGCTTCCTTTGTAGAGGTTTATATAACCTAAGATTTCCCAATGATAAGCCTACAATTAAATTATTTTTAGTAACTTTATAAAGTTATGTAATCAGCACCACAATTATTTTAGAATATTACCATCACCCTTAACGAGCCTTTCAATGACTGTTCAGTCATCTCTGCTCCCAACCTCTGACCTGCGTTTGGTCTCTCAAATATGTCTTTTCTGGGCATTTCCTATAACTGGAATCATATACTGTGTGACCATTTTCTGAACATTTTCAAGACTTATCCATGTTGTAGCATGTATCAGTACATGTTGTAGCATGTATCAGTACTTCATTATTTCTTGTTGCTGAATGATATTCCATCTTAAATCATATTTCATATCACCACATTTTGCTTATCCATTCACCAATTGGTGGACATTTGGGCATTGGTGGAAAATTTGGGGCTGTTATTTATAATGCTGCTTACATATACGTGGACATATGTTTTCACTTCTGTGTATACTATGAGTATATACTCTGAGTCGTGTGGACTCTGTTTAGACTCTATTGTTTTCCAAAGTGGTGCATTGCTTTACATTCCCTTCAGTAGTGTACGGAGGCTCTGATTTCTTTATAGCCTCACTAACACTTGTTTGACTTTTGATCAAAGTGGTATCTCATGGTTTTGATTTGCAGTTTACCAATAACTAAAGAATTTGGACATCTTTTCAGTTCTTATTGACTAGTTGTATCTCTCCTTCAGAGAAAAATCCATTCAACTTTACCCATTTTTAAAATTAAATTATTGGTCTTTTATTATTGAACTTAAAAAACCCTTTATACAGTCTAGATATAAGTCCTTGTCAGATATAGGATTTGAAATATTTTCTCCCACTCTATGGGTTGTCATTTCAGTTTCTTTTTTTTTTTAAAGATTTATTTTTTTTCTTTTTAAAATTTATTTTATGCATACAAGCTGGGGTGCAGACCAGAGGTTTGGGGCGGTAAGAGGATTCACTAGAGACAGAGTGGGGAGCAGAACAGGCAGATCGACAGAAAAACACTGCTGAGGGGAACAGCAGGTGAGGCAGGAGAGGTCTGCCACGCCATGTGGGAATCTCCCCGGCCGGCATCGAACTAGCTTCGCGACTGCCAGACAGCTCCACAGCGCTGCGCTTTAACCCGCTGAGCCTCCGGGGAGGCCCTAAAGATTTGTTTTTTTATGCATACAAGCTGGGGTGTAGGCCAGAGGTATGGGGGGGGCGGTGAGAGGATTCACTAGAGACAGAGCGGGGAGCAGAACAGGCGGATCCACTGAAGCACACTGCTAAGGGGAGCAGTGGGCGAGACAGGAGAAGTCTGCTGCGCCATGTGGGAAGCTCCCAGGCCGGGGATCGAACTCGTGCTGCTGTACTCTGGACAGCTTCATAGTGCTGCGACTTAACCCGTTGCACCACCAGGAAGGCCCTGTCATTTCACTTCCTTGATAGTGACCTTTGAAGCGCAAAAACTTTTACTTTTATTAAGTGTAATTTAGCCATACTTCTTTTGTTCTTCATTCTTTTGGCATTATATACAAGAATCCACTGCTAAATCTGAAGGGATAAAGATTAAACTGTATATTTTCTTCTAAGAGTTTCATACTTTTAGTTCTTAAACTTACGTCTCTGATATATTTTCAGTTGATTCTTATGTATGGTATAAGGTAAGGGTTCAATTTCATTCTTTTTCTTGTGGCTCTCCATTGATTTATTTGTTTAATGTTATTACTTTTCCATGAATGACCTTGGCACCTTAAAGGAAAATCAATTGACCACAGACACATGGACCTATTCTGGACTCTCAATTCCATATCATTGATCTATAGGTTCTTCCTATTGATTATTGTTGGTTTCAGTAGGTTTCAAAATCAGGAAATGTGAACCCTCTAATGCTGTTCTTTGTCAAATTGTTTTGATTATTCTGGGTCCTTTGAGATTCCATGTGAAATTTGGAATGAATTTGTGAATGAATGAAATTTCTGATAGATTCTAGTAGAGATTGTGTTGATGGCATCATTTTCCATATATTTATATTGTCCGCACATATTTTGTTAAAAGATTCCTAAGTATTTTATTCTTTTTGATGCTATTATAAATGGAATTGATTAATTTCATTTTAAGATTATTAATTGCAAGCATACAGATATACAATCAGTAACTTTGCATATTAATCATTATTAGTTTTCTTATTACATTGCTTAGGATTTTCTAAACACAATTCATGTCATCTGCATACACAGAGTTCCTGTTTCCTTTACAATTCAGCTCTTTCACTGGCCTACTTTTCCTGCTTAGAACTAGACAACATTGAATAGAAGTGACAAGGATGGACATTTGTCTTATTTCTGATCTTAAGGAGAAAGCATCTATTCTTTCAGCGTTAGTGTGATGTTAGCTATAATCTTTTTCAGAGATACCCTTTATCAGGTTGAGGAAGTTCTTTTCATATTTGCTACATTAAGTGTTTTATCATGAGAAAGTGCTGGATTCTATCAAATGCTTTTCTTTATCCATTGAGATAGTCATATAGCTTCGTTCTATATTCCACTGATATTGTGCCTTATATTAATTGATTTTTGGATGTTAATCTAACCTTGCATTCTTGGGATAAATCCCACCTGGTTATAGTATATAATTCAAACTATATGTTGTTGCATAGTCCATTTTTTAAAGTTTCATTGTCTATTATATGAGGCAAAGACTGGGCTTTTGTCAGCCTCCTCACCAGTTTATCACCCATATCTGCTTCAAGTGTCTCCTTTCATGTCCCCAAGTCCCTGGTACCATCCAAGGCCAAGAAGTAAGCACAGCTTCTTCATATGTCTCTCTACTCCATATGCCACCTGCATGTATTCTTCTTGCTTGTCACTTTCCTTCCTTCCTTCTCCCAGCCTCTTCTCCAGCTTCTCCCTGTTCAGCTCCATCCTTCCTTGGATGGGGCAGGGAATCTGGAACCTCCCCTTTCCCTGGGAAACACCCTGTTATGATATCAAAACTGGAAAGTAGAGTTTGGTACAATTTACAAAGGTCATTCTCCAGTTATGTATGCACGTGTGTGTGCGTGCACGCACACGTAACAGTTTTTTCATATATCATTGACACAAGTCAAATATATACTTTCAAAATGTTTTTCCCAATCTGTAACTTATCTTTTTATCTTCTAGCAAATGTGTCTTTCATAGGACAAAATTTTGTATTTCATTGAATCTCAATTATTTATTTTGTTTTGTAGATCATCATTTTGATAATTCTCTTAAGAATTCTGCCTAACCCAAGATCACCAAGTTTTGTTTTCTTCCCTCTATGGCTTGTTGGAGAAATTAAGGCAGAAGTCAAATTCTTCCTGTTTCTTGAAAGGTAGGAATGAAAGGTCATTGGGTATCAGCTGAGTTAGGGCAGCTGTCTCTTTATCTGCCCAGGTCTTCTCTAGCACATTCTCAATTATCGCAGGCTGGTCTGAGGAGACACTGGACACAGGACAGAACAGCCGTGCTGCTTTTCCTCAGGCCTCCCTCAAACCCAACACTGCCTCCTGGAACTACTTCCACCCACTTCAGATGATTCAGAACCACTGGGGTCAAACAAACCTAGGGGTTGGCCCTATGTGTAGGTGAAGCAGGAAGTTCCACCTGAGATAGATGCTTCCTGGTCTTCCATCCTGCAAACCTGTATCAGAACTCACTTGCCCTTTCAGGATACCCACTCACCTGTGAACCTCGTACAATTCCTCAAGTGGGCATGATTCTTCTCATTTCACAGATAAGGAAACTGAGGCAAAGACTGGCCCAAGGTCTTGTAAGTGAAAAAGATGGGATTTGACCCCAAGCCCTGTGCCCTTTCAATCAGTATAATGTGTTGCAAGTAGTCATTTACATTATCACCTTCAAAGTTTTTGTCATATCTGTGCCCTTCCTAATATTTTTTATTTAAATCAACTCACTTTAAAAAAAATAAAAGTTTTGTTGAATATTAATTAGAAATTACAAAGATGTGTGAAGGGCAGTTTCATGCACACTTTACCCAACCTTCCCAGCGACAACATCTTGCATAACCATAGTGTAGTATTGTTACCATCTCCTAGGGTGAGGGACACCCAGGATCCCCAAACCTGCCTGTTCTAAATAGGTTCTGCCATTTGCCACATCAAGTCAAAATATACTCTAGTGCGTAAGATGGTTAATGGAAAGGTACTTTAATACAATTAAGTGTGCAATAAAGAGATGAGAAAGAAAAGACACAGAATATAGTTTCCAAAGCAAGCAACCAAAGTTACCCATCCCCCTCATGGGTAAATGTCCAGCCAAACAGGGTTGGACCAAAACAGGACTGCCAAGGCTCAAAAGCTGTCTCACATCTAAGGCACCTTCTGCTGAGGACTCATAGGAAAGGGACAGAAAAAGCCAGGCAAGTCTGAGAGGAAAAGCGCAAAATCAAAATCAAGATAAATGCTGCCATTGTTAACCTCCCCACACGTCTCTCACCCACCTCTGTTTCAAACAGTCCGGGACCAAAGAAGCAAGTGCAGTTTCTGCACATGTCTCTCTGTTCCATGTGCCTCCTCCAGGAATTCTTGCTCTCCATCTTCTTTCCCTCAGTCTCCTCTCCAGCTTCTCCTTCTCCCTACTCAGCTCCATGCTTCTTTGGATGGGGCAGGGAACCTGGAACCCTCCCGTTCCCTGGGGACCATGCTGTTGTGTATCAAAACCGGGAAACAGAGTTTGGTACAATCTACAGAACTCATTCCAGTTATGCATGCACGTGTGTGTGCATGTGTGTGTGCGTGTGCATGTGTGTGTGTGTGTAGCTCTGTGCGATTTTTTTTTAAGATTTATTTATTTATGCATACAAGAGCTGGGGAGGGGTGAGAGGATTCACCAGAGACAGAGTGGGGAGCAGAACAGGCAGATTTACTGAAATACACTGCTGAGGGGAGCAGCGGCCAAGACAGGAGAGGTCTGCTATGCCATGTGGGAATCTCCCTGGCTGGGGATCAAACTTGTGCTGCAGTTATCCTAAGCCTTGTGGCTTAGGATAACTTCAACGTGCTGAGACTTAACCCATTGTGCCACCAGGGAGGTCCTGTGCAATTTTATTGCTTGTGCAGCTGAGCCATTCCATAACTCCCTCCTGCTATCTTTTGTAACCACATCCATTCCACTCCCCATTCCTTATCCTTGGCAACCGCTGATCTGCTCTCCATCTCTAATTGTTATTTCACAAATGTCATGTAAATAGAGCATGCAGTAGTGTCCTTTTAAGCTGGTTTTTTCCACTCAGTGGACCTTGTTTGAGGTTTACCCAAGTTATTTCATGTATCAATGGTTTGTTTCTTTTATTGCTGAGTGGTATTTCATAGTTCCAGATGTAGCCATCTGTTTTAATATTCACCCTGTTTAACCATTCACCCACTAAGGATTTTTGGGTAGTTTCCAGTTTGGGGGTATTATGAATAAAGTTGTTATGAATATTTGTGTATATGTTTCTGCAAGAAAATAAGTTTTAATTTCTCGGGGGTATATGTCTAAGAATATAATAGTTGGGTCATATGGTAAGTTCATTTTAAGTTTTAAAAGACATTTTTCCAGAGAGGCTATACCATTTTAACTTTTTAACTATAACGACTTTTATGGAGTCCTTCTTTTAAAAATTTATCCTTCCTACAAATTGTTAAATAAATGACATGTTAACATAAATCAGTACAATTTTATTTTAAGATACTCTAACATGTCAAAATATATATATCAAAATGAATACAAAGAAATCCAATAAAGATACTTTGGGAGGCTATCCCCTTGAGAATAGCATTTGCTTAAAATATTTTTGGAACATCTTGTTCAGAATTTCCTCGAACACTTGTACATTCTTTTTTCTTTTCTTTTTTTAAATTATGTTGTGTTTTTGTTTTTTGTTTTTTTTTTATTTATTTTCCCTTAGCGCCATCCCTGAACTCCCTTCCTCCCCCCTCTCAGCCCCTTCTTAACCTCAGCATCCTCAGGATGTTTATTGATGTCCACTGGTTTTTGAAAGTGTTTTAGGCTCTCTAATTGTCTTCTGTGTAAATGTCCAGTATTTATCTTTAATCATTTGCTGCACATAATTCTCTCAAATTCCCTAGAAAATATGATGAAATATCTGAACAAAATAGCCCCTTGATGTAGGAGAACCGAATCATTTTGTTTAGTGAAATCAGACTGGATCTTGCTATATAACTTAGTCAATTTAAAGTATATAATGCACATGCATATTTACCTTAAAAGAAAGAAGATTGGGAATCAGTGCTTCATCTTTCTAGATGGCCTGAGATAAATTGAGGGTGAACTAGAAGATCCTTTTTGGGAGATGGTTCATCAAGGAATAAAGTTACTAAGCTAAAGAGTTGGGTATATATGGGGCTCCCTGGTGGTGCAACGGGTTAAGCACAGCACTATGAAGCAATCCAGAGCCACTGCAACATGAGTTCGATACCCGCCCAGGGAGATTCCCACATGGCACAGCAGACCTCTCCTGTCTTGCCCGCTGCTCCCCTCAGCAGTGTATTTTGGCAGATCTGCCTGTTCTCCTCCCCACTCTGTCTCTGGTGAATCCTCTCGCCACCGCACACCTCTGGCCTACATACCCAGCTTGTATGCATAAATAAATAAATCTTCAAAAAAAAAAGAGTTGGGTATATTTCCCCCCCATTATCTTATTCTTGGGGGAGAAAGGATGGCCTGAACAAACTCCACAGATAGGTTTTTACGGACCCCTCCCCCACCTCAGACCAGAGAGATCCAAGACACTTAGGACTACGAATCCCATAATGTCATCATCAACAAAGGGAGGATGCTGGGAACTGAGGGTGGAGTTAAGCAGCCAGGTTTTGATATATAACCAGACATGTGGGCTTTGGGGGTCTCTTGGGTTTTGATGTGCCATTGGGATTCCAGCTCAGTGGAACTGGTAGGACGCATTCACCAATTTATTCTTTCTTTTTTCCCCTTCCTCTTGTAAATAAACCCTTTATTAGTGTTATTGTGTGTGCCTGCAATTGTATCTTATTATAAGTTCCTTTTTAAGCACATGGGTGAGGACCCACAGTCAGGCACCCTATTTTATATCAGGGATGCCCTGTAACACTATGTCGTATTTCTTCCAGATAATTTACAGTTTTATGTTTTACATATAAGTCCATGATTCATTTTGAGTTAATTTTGGCAAGGTCTGAGATTTAGGTTTAAATTTCCAAAAGAATTTTTTTTTTAATTTTTGCCATTTCAGCACCATGTATTGTAAAAAGTATCCTCATTGAATTGCTTTTTGCTTCTTTGTCAAAAATTAATTGGCATATTTGTGTGGTTCTATTTCTGGGTTATCTATTCTGTCCCTTTGATCTATGTGTCTGTTCTTCTATCAGTTCCTGTAGCTGTATAGTAAGATTTAACATTGGGAAAAGTGATTCTTCTTACTTAATTCTTTTTAAAAATTGTTTTAGGTAGTCTAAATTAGTAAATTTAGATTTTAAAGTTAATGTAATATTAAATACTAGAGCCCTTTCTTTTCCATTAAAATTTTAGAATAAGCTCATCTTCATCTATAAAAATATTTGCTGATATTTTGATAGGAATTTTGTTAAACCTATAGATATGTAACAGGGCGGGGTGAGGGGCATCCCAGAAACCCCAAACTTACCTGCTCTAAATAGGTTCTGCCAGCCACCGCATCAAAGACAAAACATACCCTGCATGGAAAGGAATACAATCCATGTGTAATACAGAAAAATGGAAGAATAAAATTTCCAAATCAAGCACCTAAAGTTACCCATCCTTTCTCATGGGTAAATGCCCAGCCAAACAAGTTTGGCCCAAAGCAGGGTCACTGAGGCCTGAAAGCCTGCCACAAAGTCTAAGGTACCTCCTGGTGGGGACCCATAGGAAAGGGGCAGAAATGGGCAGACAAGTCTGGAAGGAAAAGAGCAAAATCATTAACGTCCCCAGGGGTCTCTCACCCACCTGTTTCAAACAGTACAGGACTAAAAAGCAAGTGCAGCTTTTCACATGTCTCTCTGCTCCCTGTGCCTCCTCCAGGGCTCCTTCCGGCTCTCCATCCTTCTTCCTTCCTTTCCGAGTCTCCTCTCCAGCTTCTTCTCTTCCCTGCTCAGCTCCACCCTCCCTTGGGTGGGGCAGGGAACCTGGAACCTCCCCTTTTCCTAGGGACCACCTTGTTACAGATACATGTAAGGAGAAACAACATTTTTACTATTTGAGTCTTCTAATCTATAAAGTTGGCATGTTTATCCAATATTTGAGTCTTCTCTATTTCCTTGGAGATTTATAATTTTCATTAGGCAAACTATTCATTTTCTGCTAGAAACAAATTTTGTTTCACTAAAAAATAAATTTTCATCAGACAGATGTTATTCATGTTTTGTAATACTTACAGCCAAGTATATGATTTTAAATGTAATGTGGATCACATTGATTTATTTTCAAACAATGAATCATTCTTAAATACCTTGGTCATAGCATATTATTATTTTTATGCATTGTTGGATTTAATAAGCTGAAAAAATTTTTGAGAATTTTTGCATCCCAATTTACAAAATATGTTATACCACTGCAGTTTTTTCTTTTTGAGCTGTTTTTGTGTTTGGCATCAAGATGATACTAGCCTCATAAAATGAGTTAGGAAGTCATTCTTTTCTATATTCTGGAAGAGATTGTATAAAATTGGTGTTAATTCTTTGAATATTAGGTAAAATTCTCAAGTGAAACCCTCAGGGCCTGGTGATTTTTTTTTATAATTTTTAAATTCAATTTATTTAATAGTTATAAAATTATTAAAGTTAATTTTTTCACTTTGAATTTTGGTAATTTATTGGTTTTCAAAGAATTGGTCTATTTCTTCTAAGTCCAATACTGTAAAATTATTTGTAGTACCCCTTTATTATGCTTTCATGCTGCATGATCTGTTGCGGTCACCCCCATTTTATCTTGATTTTGGTGATTTCTTTTTTGTCAGTCATGCTAGAGGCTTGTCAATTTTATGGGTGTTTTTCCAAAGAAATAGCTTTTTGTTTCATTTGTTTTGTTTGCTGTTAATTCTGTTTTCAATTCCATTGATCTCTGCTTTTATCTTTATTCTGCTTGCTTTGGGTTTTTTGGTGTGTTTTTCTTTTCTAGGTTTTTGAGCTTGGACTTTGCTATTGGTTTAATATCTTAACCACTTTCTAATGCAAATATTTTAGTTCTATAAATTTCCCTCCTTGCACTGCTTTAGCTGCATCCCACAAATTTTGTTGTGTTGAATTTTCATTTACATTTAGTTCTATAGTTCTGTATTTTAAAAATAGCTCCTTTGATATCTCTTCTTTAACCCGTGAATGATTTTAAAGTGTGTTGTCTAATTTCTAAGAGTGTGGGGATTGTCCTGTTGTCAGCATTGGTTCCTAGTTTGATTATGTTATGCTATATGATTTTAATTTTTTTAATTTTGTTAAGGTTTGTTTCATGATCCAGGATTTGGGTTTATTTTGGTGAATGTTCCTTGGATACTTGAAAAGTACATATGTTCTGCCATTTTGGGGTGTAGTATCCTATGAATGTTCATTATATTCTTTTGGTTGAAGGTGGTGTTCAATCCTTCCATATCTTTTCTGATTTTCTGGCTAGTAGTTCAATCAGTTGCTGAGAGTTATATGTTGAAATTCTCAACTATAATTGTGGATTTGCCTATTTATTCTTTCAGCTTTGTTAGTCTTCTGTACAAATGTTTTTGCAGCTCTATTTGTTGCCACACATATATTTTGGATTGCTCTATCTTCTTGGTATAGTTATACTTTTATCATTGTGTATTATCCTTTTTTCTCCATAATAATTTTCTTTGCTCTAAAATTTACTTTGTCTGCTATTAATATAGCCATTCCTGTTTTTTGTTTAGTGCTTTTTCATGATCTCTCCCCTTTCCCTTTTTTATAGAACTTAGGATTGCATTTCTACCACTTTCAGGAAAAAATCTATTGATACAGGAAACTATGTTTATGGAATACTGATATTCTTTGTTCTTTAACTGAGGTTTTTTGTTTTCTACAGATAGACAAATGTATTTAAAAATCTAAAGCTCAATCATTAAATATAATTCTAGCATAATTCTAAGGAACTCCTAATTAAGCTGTTGTGTGTACAATAAAGGTGTTATAAAAGGCATAAACAAAAAGAACACTCTCCCTAAATTCAATGGAAATACTTGGGATGCTTCTGGTTGGTAGGGGTATTGAATATAAACACATTTTCTTGTCGATGGAAAAAGCAGTAACACCACAGAGGTAAATAGTAGTGTAAAATCTGGTGATGGGATCTCAATGTAAAGGGGAGAAGCTTGTCAAGAGTGGGGTGAGTCATAGACACAAAACTGTATGATATGGCAGAACTTTATTAACACCCAGAAGAAACAGCAAGTCATCTGTCTCAATGAGTAAGTAAATCTGAAACGGGTATAAATAAGAGAAAGAATTCAATTCAAGTCAACAGAGGCATAGGAGAGGAGAAAATGGGAACAAGGAGAGATTAAAGAATCTTCAGAACATACCATTGGATTGGGAAGTGCTTTGCAAAGTGTTGTTGTCAAGGCAGTTTGTCAAAACCTCATCCATAATGGTAATGAGTTGAAGGTGCTAATGAAGATCCTAAAACTAGAAGTGGCAAAAGGTTTAGTAGTCATCACTGATAGTGGAACAGAGTCCAGTGACCACAAGAGTGGATTTTAGAGCTAGATTGTAGTGGTTTGAATTACACTATTGCCAATATCTGTGTGGCATTCTTTATAAATAGTGATGACAACCATCTCTGCAACTTGCCAGGTTGCAGAAAGGAAGGAATGAGTTGATATACAGTACCTGGCACCATGTAAGTGCTCAATAAATGTTTGCTGCCATTACATAGCAACATTATTCTGTCTTTTTAGAAATAATATTTGTATGATATATCTTTTATTTTGTTTGTAACTTACCTATGTTATTATATTTGAAATTAATTGCCTGGATCATAATTTTTTTCCACTCTGCCAATGTGTCTATCCTCCTCCCATCCCCCAACCCTGGCTATAGGTTTATTTAACACAAAACAATCTCCAACTCCACTGAAGTGACTGACCCTGTCCACACCCAAATCCATCCTTAAACTGGAATTTGGTTGCTGACTCAGCCCCAGCCTGAGCTTTCTTATCCACCTGGGGGGCGGGGGGCAAAATAGTCTATAAGTGTCTCTGTTAGCTTCCTGTTGTATGAGTCCTGCAGGTTGCTCACCATCCAGACCTTTGGCTCCTGGGCCTGCCAGTTTCAGGATGGCTGAAGTACAGGGGGCAGGCAGAGCCATAGGGGGCAGAGCTAAATACAGAGATACTGGGTACCCTTTTTGGTAAGGTACCAGTAGAAAAGTTTCCAGGCAAATCATTCCTTCAAATAGTCTCATGATTTGAGAGACTGCATAGCCTTACTGACATGAAAATTAGGCACATTTTTTGTCACCAGTTCAAGTGTTTAGGCATGTGGACCTCCTTCTTTGTCACCATCACTCCTTCCTTAAAAGGACTTCACAGGGCCTCCCTGGTCCCTAGGGGTTAAGTCTCAGCACTATCATGCTATCACTACTATGGCCTGAGTTCAATCCCCGGCCAGGGAGCTAACCCACGTATGGGACAGCAGGCCTCTCCTGTCTCACCCACTGCTCCCCTTAGCAGTATATTTCAGTAGATCCACCTGTTCTGCTCCCCACTATGTCTCTGGTGAATCTTCTCACCACCCCCATACACCTCTGGCCTGTACCCCAGTTCTTCTATGCAAAAATAAATAAAACCATAAAAAAAGAGAGAGAGTTCATAAATGACAATTTGGTTCTTCTTGGGCACCAATATTGCAGCTTCTGCTGCATTAGGGACCTGGGCTGGAGAGGAAGAAACATACATGATGTAACATACAGTAGCATCTCTCAATCGCTGACTTTTAATTGGTACATTTAGACCATTTATATTTAAAGTAACAATTGATGTATTAGAGTTAAGTCTGCCATTTCATTACATGTTTTCTATTTTTTCCTTTTTTCTCATCCTTTCTTGATTTTACTTGTCTTCATGTGGATGGATTTCTTAAACATTTTTAGAGTTCTAATTTGATTTATTTATGGTTTAAAGTATATTACTTTGGGTAGCTTCCTTAACAATTATTCTAAGTTTTACCATATAATTATGTAATTCACCATAGTCCCCTGGTGTCAGTGTTTTACTAAATCAGTCAAGTGTAGAAACCATGTGTAGATCTCTTTATTCTCTGACATTTTAAATATAATCATCTTAAGTATTTCCCCTGCACACATTGTGTGCCCCCTCAGATGGTATTATAACTTTTGCTTCAACCATAAAATATGATTTAAAATCACGAGGTGAAATGTAGTTCAGTCAATCCTCTGTCATCTCCACTCTACTAATGAGTCCATCAAAGTTCTTATTTTGGTTTTCTTTTACAGTTCTATAAATTCTATTTGGTTTCTTTTTATAACTTGTAATACTTTTGCTGAGATTTTCTATTTTTCCATTTATTTCAAGAGAATTTATAATTGTTAAGGCATGCTTATGAAATTTGCTTGTTGTGTGGGAAAACCTACACACGTGCTTGCCTCCTGACCTAGTTACTCATTTATAGCTTACACATTTATCTGCCTACGTGTTTACTTCTTTCTGTGTTGCTTCCTTGCACATGTGTCTTATACTTTCATGCACTAACACAACTACAAACTTACTTGCTCATCTGCTAATCCTCTTCCATGCTTACCTTTTCATCTACTTAGTCACTGGCACAATTACACACTTACCACTTACACAACTACAAACTTTTATGATCACGAATTTACACAATGACATGCTTAGGATTTACTTACAACTCCAGCTCTAGATTTTGTGAAGTCCCAGACGCAAAGATACCGAGTGTAACAAGGAAAGGGGGTTGGATTTCAGGAAGAGAAGGCTCTTAGTCACATGCCCAGCAGTCGGGTCCACTCTCATTCCTGGCGCCTGCCTCCTACTAGCCTGTTCTTGCTAGAGCCCCTGTCCACACGTCTGACAGTTGCCAACATATTTCTTGCGGTCTGAACACTTTTATGAGTTTTTTTTCCTTCATGTCCATGTGTGTCGAAGGAAAACAACCAGCATTGGGGCACTTGCACATTCATGGCCTTATGTGTAGCAACCGCTGTAGTGTGTATGTTCTCCTCCCCAGCTTTTGGTAACTGACCTGCTCAGCTTTATATAATTCCCTCTAGTATAAGTCAGAGCTTATTTTCAGATAGGTGGACACTGGCTTCTTGGACAGCATGTGCAGGGATCTCCTCCAGGGAAGAACACCCTGAGTGTGGCTAATCGACAGGAAGAGCACTGGACTGGGAGTCCACAGACTTGGATTCAGTGTTCAGATGGACCTCTCCTGAGCTGTGTGACTTGGAGATTCGCTTGTCCCCTCTGAGTCTGTTTCCTCATATGAGGGAAGGAAGTCAACACAGGCAGAGAGGCACAGACAGCGTCCTTTTACTTTTCTCCTCTATGCTTAGGTCTAGTATACAACAGATCAGTGAACAGTTTCCAACTGGAATAAGATTTGTCACATTTATACTTCACTGAGCAATATAGACAATGGTATGAAAGGCTCAGAACATTCTCAAAGTGGGAGTCCCCCCACCTGCATCAGAATCATTATAATGCTCATTATATATACAGATTTTGGGGACTCAGTATCTCTGGGGAAAAAACCAGGAGTCAGTAATTTAACAACTTGCATAAAGAATCACTTGCATCGGTGCAGAAAGCAATTTCTGCTGCTTCCCTTTTCTCCACATAATAGATTCTTGTTCTTTCTAAAAGTGAGCTCTGATGTCACCTCCACCAGGAAACCTTCCTAGACTCACCCCAGATAGAATGAACTGCCTCACCCACTGTGGGCTAACAAGTTAACTAATTCACTTTTGTGTCCCTACCACCGAGCCCATGAGCACATAGCAGAGGAAAATCTTTTTTTTTTTTTAAGATTTATTTTATTTATTTATGCATACAAGAACTGGGCTCTGGTAGGCCAGTGGTACAGAGTATGGGGTGATGGGGGGGACAGAGTGAGAGGATTCACCAGAGACAGAGTGGGGAGCAGAACAGGCAGACTGAAATACACTGCTGAGGGGAGCAACGGGTGAGGCAGGAGAGGTCTGCTGCGCCATATGGGAAGCTCCCTGGCCCAGGATGGAATTCGTGCTGCAGTGACTGCGGATAGCTTCATAGTGCTGAGACTTAACCCCTTGCGCCCGGCCCACAGATGATGATCTTAGTAAATAAAATCCAAGCTTCTTCTCCTGGTTTAGGACGCCCTCAGGATCTGCTTCCTCCCATTTCCACCTGCTTCCTGCACTCCCCTCAGCTCACCTCTCCCCACTCGGCCTCTTATCCTCAATGCATCTATCACATGAGTCTTCATCCTGTTTCTTAATCAAGTCAAGTCCAGTCTCTCAATCTTTGCTTTCACTGTTTCCTAAGACTGAAGCCCTCTTCCTTCAGATCTTAATCTGGCTGGCTCCTTTCCCCACACATCTGGATTCCAGATTAAATATCACCTTCTCAGAGACACCTTCTCTGTATACTCACAAGAAACCTGAAGAAATCCCCCAGTAATTCTGTCTCATCACTCCATTTTAGTTTTATTAGACATTTGTTATTCTCTGATAGTTTTGTTAGTACATTCTCTGCCCGCCCCCCCAAGAAATATAAGTTCATGAAATGAGAGATATTTATTAGTTTAGCTCAGTAATTCTTAACCAGGGCTGATTTTTACCCTCGGGGACATTGGGCAACATCTGGAGACGTTTTAGGCTATCACAACTGGGCAGGTTCTACTGGCATCTGATGAGTAAGGGTCAGGAATGCAGCTAAACCATTCTAAAATGCACAGGACAGAGCAAAGATTTCCCCAATCCCCAATGACAATGGTGTCACAGTAGAGAAGCCTTCGGCTGGCTTGTCTTCGATGCCCCGGTTCTGCCTGGCAAATCTTACGCAGCTCAAACATTTTTGCAGCACGATGTTTGAATTAAATGTTGGATTTAATTTTAAAACCCAAAAGGTCCTTAGGGAGCAATTAAACCACAAGTATCCACACTCTGCTTCTGGAAGCAAGAGTTTCAGAAATTCTGTACATCATGCCGAATATTCAGCTAAACAATGAAGATATAAACGTTATACCATGTAAACTTTGTAAACTCTGCACCATTTTATATATTGGGGTCCCCATTGTCTCCTAAGTTCTACTACTTTAAAAAATTGGGGAAGTTCCTGTTCCAGATCTGCCCCCTCATTTTACCAAACTAGAAGTCAGGACTTCCCAGAAAGTCTGGGAGCCCATCAGTTTCACACAGTGAACCAAGCTGGGGTCTCCTGAGTGGCCAGCTGACCTTAGTCCTAGCATAGCCACGACTCTGACCCAGCAAAGACAAATGAGGATCAAGACAATGCAAGGCAGCAGTTACAAACACCAGAGCCACATGGATGGGTTTTCATCCTGGCTCTGGCCCCAGCCAGGTGTGTGGTCTTGGGAAAGCCACTTAACCTCCCTGAGCTCCCGTTTCCCCTGTGCATGTATAAAATGGAGATAATAATAGTACGTACCTTATAGGGCTGTGATGCAGATGAAAAGAGTTGTAAGTGAAAAATGTTTGGAACAGTGTCTGGCACCATGGCAACTGCTGCATGCAGGGAGACCAGCTCATCCAGGTTTGCCTGGGATTTACTGGTGTGGACACTGAAAGTCCGGTGTTCCGAGAACCCCCTGAGCAAAGTGGAACAGTTGAGGATCTTAGCTAGATGGCTGTGTTTTGTTTTATTTTTTAGGCAATCTACATTAATGTTCAGTAAATGTCTAGATGAAGGTTCAGTGTGACTTTTCCTTATTTTGTACTTGGTGTTTCATGTATTGAGTATCAGAACAAGGTTATTATTTTATTTATTTATTTATATCTTTTACATCATTGTGTATTCCCTGTAAAATTCCCACCACCAATCCACCTGTGAACCGTCACCATAGTCCCTTGTGCTCTTTTCTTCCCCATTTTGAACCCTTATCCTCCCCCTCCCTCGTTGAATGTCTCTCATTTACAGTTGACTGCTAGCTTTTGTTTTGGTTTTGTTGTTGTTATTTTCTCCTCCTGATCCCTTATTTGGTTCCCCTATATTCCTCCTACAAGTGAAATCATTGGATATTTTTCTTTTCCTTCTCACTTATTTTGCTGAGCATGAGTCCTTCTAGCTGCGAATTGCACGAGTTTATCTTTTTGATTGCTGAATAGTATTCCATTGTGTATATATACCACATCTTCTTGATACAGTCATTTATTTTGGGGCATCTGGGTTGTTTCCATATCTTAGCTTTTGTAAACAGTGCTGCAATAAACATAGGGGTGCATGTATCCTTTTGGATGAATGTTTTTGTATCCTTTGGGTAGATTCCCAGAAGTGGTATTGCTGGGTCATATAGAAGCTCCATTTTTAGCAGTTTCAGGAACTGTTAACAGGACGAGGTTATTGATAAATTAATCACATAGATGGGGTAACGGGGGACATCTTCATCTTCCATTCTTCTTTCTGGAATGTGTCTCTTGCCAGATGTAGCGACACATTAGTGACTTCTTCCTCTCCTCCCTAGCCCCCATTAATGACTTTTTGCATTGCGATGGGACTGATATTTCTTGGATAATATTTTTTTAATCTCTTAATATTATTCCTTTTTTAGGGTGTGTGTGTGTGTGTGTGTGTGTGTGTGTGTGTAGACGAAGTGGGGTGTAGGCCACAGGTACAGGGGGTGAGAGGATTCACCAGAGACAGAGTGTGGAGCAGAACAGGCAGATACACTGAAATACACTGCTGAGGGGAGCTGAGGGCGAGACAGGAAAGGTCTGCTGCGCCATGTGTGAGTTAGCTCCCTGGCTGGGGATTGAACTCAGGCTGTAGCAATGATAACACTGAGACTTAACCCCTAGGCTACCAGGGAGGCCCCCCTTTTTTTTCCCAGTTTTACTGATATATAATTGACACACAGAACTGTATTAAGTTTTAAAGTATATACAGCATAATGATCTAACTTGACCTACTTCTAAAAATGAAGTAAATGAAGCTGTAGGTCATTTTCTATCAATTGCTTCAAGGAGGTCCATAGCAGCTCTATTTTGGGTAACATTTTTATAGCAGTTGGTTTGTTACTGGATCTTCTCAAACAAGAGAACTCTGTTTCTTTTTACAAAAAGTTCACATTTCCAACAGTTCACCACCTCAGAATGAAAGTTCTCCTGAAACATGGCATCTTCAAGCCAGAAAAGGGTTTAGGAAATACTTAGTCCAACCACACCATTTCCCAGATGGGAAAACTAAGCCCAGAGAAGCTTATTTCCTTTCGTGAGGTGAGGTCATACACTAATAAACGATGTCCTTGGGACTCGGGCGCAGCATTCTAATTCCTGGCCAGGATGCTCTCAGAGGTTCTCAAACTGGGTTCCACAGCCAGTGTGGCGAGTTGCATGGAGAGCTAGGGTGAGAAAGGGCAGCAGGGCCACTGGAGAACCCCACCCACCCCTCTCTCACAGAAGCTCCATTTTTACCACTTATACTTTGAGCCTCAGCTTAAGTAGCCTCTGCCAAAAGGTTCATGTACTGAAAAAAGAGTTTTTGAAAGCCACTCAATTATATAATAAGATTGACATACTTTCTTCCCTGGAAAATTGGCTGCCATGGAGAAAACTTAACTATTTCTTGGAACCGCATTTTTCTCCTCTCTAACAGATTGTACATCTTTGGAAAAAAACGAGGCGAGGGTCCTCCACAAGCCAGCAGCTAAAATGAAAGGCGCTTTCACAAGCAGGAACTAGGAGCCGGCTGGTGAGTCAGGGGGTCGGTAACAGCTGACTCAGATGTGCGGCCTCGCGCCCACTGCTCAGGAGACTGTCCGGTAGGAAGTGCTGCTGTTTGGGCCACTTTGAAATGAGGGCCCAGAAGGGCTCTAAGGTAGGCGTCCTGAGGAAGTCCTCAGGCAGGATGGAGCGGGACTGAGGTCAGTGAGACCACCTGGAATCCAGGCTCAGGGTGCTGGCATTGGGGCTAGGCAGCTGCTGGCTAGTTATGTCTCTCCCCACCCCCTCCAATATGATTCAAGGCTAAAACAGACAAGGGCCTCCCTGCTGGCGCAGTGGGTTAAGTCGCAGCACTATGAAGCTATCCAGAGCCACTGAAGTACAAGTTCGATCCCCGGCCAGGGAGCTTCCCACATGGTGTAGCAGACCCTTCCTGCCTCACCTGCTGCTCCCCTCAGTAGTGTATTTCAGTCAATCTGCCTGTTCTGCTCTCCTCTCCGTCTCTGGTGAATCCTCTCACCTCCCCACATTTCTGGCCTACACCCCAGCTTGTATGCATAAATAAATAAATCTTAAAAAAAAAAAAGCTAAAACAGACAAAAGCTAAAGCCAAGAACTCATCCTGGGTTGACCCCCAAAGTGGAAGAAAGTAAGAAATGGTATAGTCTTTGTCCTGGCAATTTGGGGTCCATCCTCAAGAGTGTCAAGGGTTAAATGAAGGAAGTATGAGCTGAGCTGACCCACCAGGGCAGAGGGAGGGACAGATTGGGCTTATCCTCACTAGATTTAGGTTTGAATCTTGGTTCAGCCACTCACCAACTGTGCAACCTGGAATGAATTTCTTCATCTCACTAAACACCCTTTTCTCATTGTCAAAATGTAGATTAGAACGGTACTACTTATAGGGCCAGTGAAAATTTAGAGAAGTTGTGGGGACATTGTTTCTCCCAGTGCCCCCATGCCAAGGAAATAGTTGTAGCACTTACTAGGTGCCCATTGTGGACACCAGAGCCTGAGTTCCTCCCCACTGGGTTGTGTGGGCTCTGTCTAGTGGGTATTTTACCTGATGCTAGGGTAGCTCAGAGTAGGACTATCATCATCACAATTTGGAGCCAAATCAGATTTGGGTCAGATCAGAAGACATCTTAAGGAACTCAGAGTCCACCAGCCTTAGCCATAGTCACTGGGTTTGGCCAGCCTTCAGCACACAGTAGGGGCTCAAAAGATACTTTTTGAATGACATCATGATAGAAAAAAATGAAAGACTGAATGTTAACAAATGTCTCTTTCTGGATGAAGGGAAATTTTTAAAAACACTCAGGAATTCATAATGGAATGGACATAATGTTGAGTGAAATAACCCAGAGCCAAAAGAATGTTCTGTGTGATGACATTTGTGTAAAGAGCTAGAATAAGCAAGATAGATCTACAGTGATATGAGTCAGAATATCGGTAACCTAGGACCTGGAAGGAACAGAGCTGTTCCCTGTCTACTCACTATCTGTTCCCCTCCCCCCCACTACATCTGGTGTAGCTGTTTGATAAAGCACGGGTTCATGCTCTTTGCCCTTTTGCCATCTCTTCCTCTATCCTGATATAGATGTGATGGTTAGATCTCTGGCTGGCCAATTGGATATAAGGATTAGGGTCACACATTAAAATTGGGAGAACAGAGAATTATACACTAATTAGTCCACAGAGCTGTCACTCCAGTCCTGAACTGAAAACCCCTAATTGGGAATGAAGTCACATCCCTATTTTACATCTGATTTTACTTGCCCAGAATCATAGAACTAGGAAATCGCAGAGCTGGGGTATGAACCAGGGGCTCCAGCCAACAAAACCCACATTCTTAATCCCTCAGTCACATTGCCGGCTCAGAAGCCATGCCGTGCAGATTTTGAGAGTTTATTTACCACTCCTGTCAAATGGCTGACCAGTCTCCGCTCACATCCCTCCAGTGGCAGACCTCATCACACAACAGGCCGGCCAAGGAGAAACTTGGCAGGGAAGTTTCTAGTCCCTATCCCAGACTCTTGTTTTCTGCTGCCTGACCTCAGATGCTATGACTTCCTCAGCCTGAGGACTTCTCCCCAGAAGGGGCATTTCTCCTCATCTAGTTCCTCATCCTCAGTAGGCTGTGAGAGATGGGGTCTGGGTGTGGTGTCTTCACAGTGATTTTCACTACCTCTCTCACCATTCCCTGTTCCTTTGAAGAGGAGGCAAAACTATCACAGAGGAGGACTCAGTAACAATTCAACAAATGTAAAAGTGCACTTACCCTGTGGCCCAGCCATCTTTCTCCTTGCAGATGTGCCCAAAGATGGATGAGCGATGAGGAGGTCGTGCGTGGCAGGGCTTGTTAGATTGAAAGTCCTCTTGTAAACAACCGAGTGCCCATGGATGGGGGATTAGTTATGACATCAGAGTGATTTTTCAATGGAGGAATCACAGCAGCTTAAAAGGTTAAAATTAAAGCCTCTACTTGAGAGACTGCAAACAGGCGCCCACACAAAGATTTGTATGTGATTGTTTATAGCAGTGTTATTTATGATAGCCCTAAGCTGAAAACACATGGAAAGTCTGTCAGCTGGTAAATGGATGAACAAAATGGAATGTATCTCTCCAATGGTATATTAGCAATAAAAGGACAAAATACAGACACACCCTGCCAGATGGATGAACCTTTAAATAATTATGCTAATAGAAGAAGTCAGATGTGAAAGACCACACAGTAGACATTTTCATTTGTAAGGACTGTCCAGAGAGGCAGCTCCAAATTTATAGACAGAAAGATCAGTGGTTGCCTGGGGTGGCGGGTGAGTGTGGAGACTGACTCTCAAACAGGCATAGGGCACTTGTTGGGGGGGAAGGGAAATGTAAAATTGAATGTTGGGATGGTGGCCCAGCTCCACAAATTTACTAAAATTCCTTGAGCTACACACACAATGGACAGTTTTTACAATATGTCAACTATACCTCCATCCAACTGTTGCTGTTCTTTATTTTAAAGATGAGGTTGGCATGGAAAAAGGGATAAGACATGAAGTGAATAAAGATGCCAAGCCAAATATACAAACTGGGAGTTTTGTCCAAAAGTATATAAATTCCCATTTATGTTAAAAAAAATGAATTAAAGCCCTTCTCACAGGAGCATGGACACATGTACCAATAAACGTAGACAATCCTGTCCTGAACATTCCACCTCACCCTCGCGACAACAGATACTTTGGGAGAAGAGAGGATGGATGGGTGGCTGGAAGGGGGATTCTTTGGGCCTTTTTTTTCTTTTAATAAAAAGGAAAGACCAAGGGCCTCCCTGGTGGCCCAAGGGGTTGTCTCAGCACTATGAAGCTGTCCACAGCCACTGCAGCATGAGTTCAATCCCTGGCCAGGGGGCTTCCCACATGGCGTAGCAGACCTCTCCTGTCTTGCCCACTGCTCCCCTCAGCAGTGTATTTCAGTCATTCTGCCGGTTCTGCTCCCCACTCTGTCTCTGGTGAATCCTCTCACCACCCCACACCTCTGGCCTACACCCAGCTCTTGTATGCATAAATAAATCAATCTTTAAAAAAAAAGAAAAGAAAAGAAAAGAAAGACCAAGAAAGAAGAAAAGAAAAGAAACAAAGCAGAAGAAAGGGTTAGAGGTTGCATCCATCCTCCGGCACCTTCCTTCCCATATTACTGGGCCAGTGGTTTAAGAAATTGGCATTTGTAACCGGTAAAGTGGATATGTCTAGACTTGAGAAGGACTTAAAGAATGATATCGTCCAGTTTCTTTGCTCTGTAGGTGGAGAAACTGAGGCCCAGGGAGGGGCTGGATCCAGTCCAATCCAGAGTTCACTGGGCCTGGGCCCCGGGCTGAAGTCCAGGCCTCAGATGAAGCTCCCAGCTCTGCCCCCGCACTGCACTCTGCACAGATTGTTTCATGTCTCCAGGAAAGGGGAGTTTATAAATTTGGCCACATTTTGGAACAACAGAGCCATAAATGGGCATGCGCTCAGGAGGCTGGGAGGTACCTGACCTTTGAAAATGGGGGTGGGGGATGGGGCGGGGGAGGGGGGGAGGGAGGATAGGGCGGGCAGGCCCAGCCATGGCCCGGATTCTTGCATCCAAGCGAAAAGAAAACTGGAGACAGGAGCTAGTCCAGAGAGCGCTGCAAATGATACAGGTAAATGTGGTTCAGGGCCATCCTCTGCCACTGTCTGGCTGAGTGACCTTGGGAAATGCTTTCCCCTCTCTCAGCCTCACTGGTCTCAAACCTGGTGGTTGATGAGAACATGTGGAAAGGCTCTGAAAATGCAGGTGACCGAGCTGCACCTCCCACTTACAGAGAATCACTCTTGCAGGGTGGAGCCCAGGTAACTGTATTTTCCAGAAGCAGGGGGCGGGGTGAGGGTAAATCTTAGAGAACAGGAGCTCAGGGATCATGACATCCCAGACTTCTCAACATTATTATTTTTATTAAATTCTCTTGCCTTTGGATAGAAATCCACACTGCTTGCATGGCATTCAAGGCCTCCAGGGCAACAGAACACACCCTCCCACCTACCCCTCCAGTGCTTTGGCAAATAAGGCGGACTATCCTCCCTGTGGCCCCAGATGAAACCAGGTCTCTGCCTTCTTTTGGGGACTAAAGTGGAAACAAATGAAACTCCACACTCCATTCATTGTTCTTTTCCTTTTCCAAACACGTTCACACTCACCCTTCTGAACCTTTGTCAGGCAGTTCCTCAAGTTGAACAGTCCTCCCCCACCCCACCTGGCTTCTCTTCTGATGGAAACTTCACCTCCAATCCCCTCCATGAAGTTTTATTAGGTGTCTTCACCCCCAAGACCAAATCACTATTACTCGAGGCTCTATCTTCTGAATGAATGAATGAATGAATGAATGAACTCCTGGTTGAGTGGCCTCTTGGCCCTTTCCACAGTTTGTATTTAATATTTTTTGTAGAAATACAATGAAATGTGAGCCAACTTAGATCTGAAAGCAACAACCACTGAAAAACATCCGGTCAGTCAACAAACAGTCATTGAGTACCTCCTATGCGCCAGGCACATGTAAACAAACCAGAGCTTTCCAGACGCAGCCTTTAAGCGCTGTGAGTGTTATGAGGAAGAACGACAGAGAGGGGCAGTTTCGTAGAGGGTGGTCAGGAACCCCCTTGGAGGAAGTGGCATTTGAGCTAAAGAATGAGACCCAGCTCCTTTCTGAGCCTCTGTGCCCTAAATGGGGGTGACCAGATTCGGGTTTGAGAAGAGCTCTCTGGCTTCTAGGTGAGTGGAGGTGGGGTGGGGACAGTGATCGGAGCCAAGCGATGTGATTAACAGCAGTGGGAGGGGTGGGGTCAGACAGGAGAGGACACACGCCACAGGGGAGCCTGCTGCTGGGTGGGTCGGCTGACCTTCCAGACCTTAGATTCTTTGATTCTCTGAGCCTTATCTGTGTTTGAAACACACACACAAATAAAGAAAACAAAATCCCTCAGAACCTCAGAAGTTGGCTGAAGACCACAGGATTGTTTGTTTGCATTTTTAGAAATGTTTTTTTCCCACTGAATCTTCAGTTTTGTGTTTCCAGCAGCTGGCATCCACCCAAAGGGAGCAGCTAGCTGGGACAAACGGGCTTCCGGTCCTCTGTCATTGTCTTCTGGATAGCAGCTCGTGGCCGCTAAGAGGGTCATTTCCTGTGGCCTCAGCAGGGCTGGGAGGGCTAGGTGTGAGGGCCATCCTTCCCACGGATGCAGCTGGGTTAGCTGCATTTCCCGAGAGGACACTGCTCTGGGGGAGGGGGTGGGGCTGGGGAAAGGCAGCCCCGAGGTCAGGCAAGTGCTCTGGCCCCCACACTTCATTACTAAGTCAGTTACTTGAGGTTTAACAAAATAATGTGATGAGGTTCCCAGGCTAGCCCACAAGAAGAACCCCTAGTAATCTGAATAGGGTGAGAGGTAACTGTGCTACCTAATTTCAAGACTCACCACTGGTGGCCTGTGGGTTAAGTCTCAACGCTATCGCTGCTGTGGCCTGAGTTGGATCCCCAGCCAGGGAGCTGACCCACATGGCGCAGCAGACCTCTCCTGTCTCACCCGCTACTCCCCTCAGCAGTGCACTTCAGTAGATCTGCCTGTTCTGCTCCCCACTCTGTCTCTGGTGAATGCTCTCACCCCCTGTACTTCTGGCCTACACCCCAGTTCTTTAATGCAAAAAAAAAAAAAAAAGAGAGACTACCAATTTCAAGCCAGGTGACCTGAATGAGCCTGGAAGGTGACAGGGGCTATGACTGGAAGACAGAGACCACCAGGGCCCTGATCCTGAGACGGGGGTCTCCAGATAAGAGAGCCATGAACTCCACAACTCTCCGAGCCACACACACAAATTTTTCTCAAATTCTAGGCTCAGCCTCTCCTGCTTACAATCTGGTTTCTTAAAATGGTGCTCTACCCCCAGGGGAAAAAAAGGAGGGAGCCAGGGCAGTATCCAGCCACAGCAAAACCCACCAAATTCCGCCCACACACCCAAGAATTCTGTTATCAGGATCATGCAGCTTCCTCCCATCTGACTGTCCATGCTTCTGATATCCAGTCCTGGCTGGCTCGCTTTAGGTTTCTCCTTCCTGCCTCAGGACCTTTACCCATGCTGTTCCTCCCACCTGAAGCCACAAAGTGCCCAAGGTACCCTGACCTTTTCCTTCTTAGCACTAACCGTCCCTAATAATAATGATTTGTGCAGTGATTTGTATGATGTCTTCCCTCAAACTACCATTGAAGATGTTCCATCTTTTGTAACATGTGGCCTCCAAGGTGACCTTGGAGAGAAAAAGGACAGTTTCAAGTCTCTGTGACCCAAGAGACCGAATCAGGCACACAACCCTTCTGCTCACCCTTCATTGGCTGAAATGAGGCCCCTCCTAACTGCAAGGAAGGCTGGGAAATGTAGTCTAGTTGAGTGTGGAAGAAGAAGGCTTGAGTATTCACGCATACCAGTTGACTGCACAGTAAAGCAGTGTGGTCCCCCAACGTGAGAAGAGGGTGATGGAAGTAGACAGGCAAAAGCCCTGCTATTGTACTGAGTACACCCTCCTCATCCCCAGGAAGGAGGAGACATGTCTCTGGACCTACATCCTCCTTTTCCTGTGAATGTAAAACCCATTAGTGACAGCTCCTGGAACGGACACCACCCATATTCCCCGGACAATCACCTCTACCCACCCAAGACTGCTTCTTGAAAATGCTTCTAACTCTGGGCTGGAGGTGCTGTCCTGGCCTCAAGCACACTTGGGGCTACATGCACACAAGCAGGAATTGCCAAGAGTGGGGAGCCCTAGAAGCAAACTTCAAAGAAAAAAGTTTGGCAGTGGATACCCCAGTTGCTAGCCCCTTGGTTGGGGTGACTGAGGCAAGCTCTACATGGTCTGAGAGCTGCCAACAGGGGTTGCTCACCCCAGTAACTGCCTTTATAATGTTTCCTTTGTCAGCTGCCTTCCCCGTCCTGTCTCACTTCCCCACTCCCCAGTATGGATTTCCTGGGTTCACCTCCCAGATAGATTCTTTGCAGTTAAATACTTGTCTAAGGGTCCATTCTGGGAGGACCAAAACAGCTCCTAGCCTTGTGCTCCGTGAATGCACGGTCACCCTTCGTGATGACTTTCAGAATTACACAAACCACATGTCAACAAATTGGTCATCTTGGCCAGGCCGCTGCAGACCGACCAGGAAGAGAAAACAAGCCTTGAAGGATTTATCTGCTCATCCTGTTTCTTTCCCACACACAGGAAATCCTGGGCAAGCAGAGCTTCCTGACCTTGGGGGAGCTCCCAACATTAAGTGGAGGCTCTCCTCCTCACGAGAGATGTTTGAGTGATCTGAGGGAGCCCGCGTTGCCTTCCTCACTGCCTCCAGAAAGGGAAAGTTCAGAGTTCTGGATTCTAATCTTCACTTACTCTTGAGTCTCATTAATGTGTCTCTCTGGGCTGTTCCTTCTGCTCCCCCTGGACCTTCGATTTCTGCCTATGAAGGATAGAGGTGGCAGAACGGTGCTTCGGGAGATATCTTAGAATTGCTCCATTTTGCATCTCCTCAGAACTCAGATCCAGGCCAGGAACACAATTTCACTTGTGAGAACCTTGAAAAGATTCAGGAAGTCGAAGAAGATCAGTATCTGGGGTATTTTGGAAACTAGAATTAACAACAATTTGTAAGAGAGTAATTTGTCCTGTAGATGGAATTTTTAATGAAAAAGAACCACCTTAAGTACATATTTTCGGCCTCCCTAATGGCACAGCGATTAAGCGTTCGAGCGTTCGAGTTCTAAGCGCGCGAGTTCGAACCCCAGCCAGGGAGATTCCCACATGGGGCGGCAGACCTCTCCTGCCTCGCCCACTGCTCCCTTCAGTATTTCCAGCGATCTGCCTGTTCTGCTCCCCACTCTGTCTCTGGTGAACCCTCTCGCCGCCCCACGCCACTGGCCTGTACCCCAGCTTGTATGCATAAATAAATAAATCTTTTTTTTAAAAAAGTACATATTTTCTTAACAAATTAGTATTCACCAGCAACTTTTTTCTTTTCCTTTTTTCCGGCTTGCTCCAATTCTACCTTGAAATCCAAGTTACCAGACCATTGGGATCATGCTGCCCTCCTGCTTAAAACTCATCTCTGGTGCCCAGTGCCCAGCAGGGGCTGCCACCATGCTTTGCACATAGCATATGTTTGATTATTAAGCTGAATTTGATTTCCAAGCTACTGGGGCCTGGGAAACTCTTGTTAGGATTGCCTCTGGTTAGGATTGTCTCTGAAGTCAAAGTAAAAAGACTATGAGTGAAGGCCAGGAAAACTGACCTTAGAGTAGCATTGTGGTATTAGTTTGGATGCTCCTTTGCCTTTTAAGCTTCATTTCAGACTATAGGTAAGTGAGTCATCGTATAGGTTAACCCAGTTTAAAGGGATGCTGCTGTGTTTGCTGCTCATGTCGGTTAGGAATGCTTTAAACTGTAAGTTTTAGGAAACAGTGGCTTAAAAAAAAAAGGACATTTATTGGGCCTCCTTGGTGGCGCAATGGATTAAGCCCAGCACTATTAAGCTATCCAGAGCCACTGCAGCAAGAGTTCAATACCTGGCCGGGGGGATTCCCACATGGCGCCGCAGACCTCTCCTGCCTCTCCCACTGCTCCCGCAGCAGTGTGCTTGAGTAGATTCGCCTGTTCTGCTCCCCACTCTGTCTCTGGTGAATCCTCTCACCGCCTCCCCCCCCCACACCTCTGGCCTACACCCCAGCTCTTGTATGCATAAATAAATGTTTAAAAAAATAAAAGGGACATTTATTGTGTGCACGTGAACAGAGCTGGGTGCAGGTCCTCACAGAGTTGGTCCACCAGCTTAATGGTGCTCCAAAAACACAGGTTGTTCCTACATTTTTACTCCTCTGATCTTAAATTTCCCTGCCTCATAGTCCCCAGGGGCTCCCACTTCTGCAAGTACCATCCTTGTTCAGGGAGGGTGAGAACACAGAGCTCTCCTCTCCCTTCTGATCCCTTTATCAGGAAAGCTTCCTAGAAAGCGCCCAGCATGTTTTCCCTATGTCTCATTAACCAGGTCATGTGACCATCTGTGGTTACCCGTTACTGTGAAACAATTACCAAAACTTAGTTGCTCAGACTAAAATAAACATTCACTGTCACTAAAAGTTTCTCTGAGTCAGGTGTCTAGGGGTGAGTAAGGAGATCAGGATATTTCAGGGGTGATTGGTATCCAGGTTTGTTACTAAAATAACTATGATATGAAATTCATTTTTTTTAAGATTTATTTATGCATACAAGCTGGAGTACAGGCCAGAGGTGCATGGCGGTGAGAGGGTTCACCAGAGACAGAGCGGGGAGGAGAACAGGCGGATCTGCTGAAGTACACTGCTGAGGAGAGCAGTGAACGAGGCAGGAGAGGTCTGCTGCGCCATGTGGGAATCTCCTGGGCCGGGCATCGAACTCGCGCCACAGCAGCCGACAGATCCACAGCGCTATACTTAACCCACTGTGCCACCAGGGAGGCCCTGTGATATGAAATTTAATGTTACAGTTCCCCCAGAAATAAGAGCCATGGTACGCAGGCAGGGTCAAAGGCGAGGCCTCAACCAGGAGGCAGAAAGGATGAAGAGAAGGCCTTTACTGGGGTTTCTGTGGTCAGGACAAGGTAAAGAGTTTAGGACTGGGTAGCTTGAGTGATTCCAGTGCTATTTGGAACCAAGGGGCACCCCCTAGATGTCTAGTACTTTGTCCTGGCTTGATTTAAGATAGAGGAAATAATGACTCAGTGTGTGAGTTAGATAAGGAGATGGTTGGGGTTATAGACTCAGAATCAATTGCTTTGTATATGAAAAGTGGGCTCACAGACTAGTTTGTAGGAAATAATGACTCAGTGTGTGAGTTAGATAAGGAGATGGTTGGGGTTATAGACTCAGAATCAATTGCTTTGTATATGAAAAGTGGGCTCACAGACTAGTTTGTAGGAATTACCTGGGAGGGGTAGTCTGTGCCCAGCCAGCAAGGCTCCCTGAAGATGTGGAAACATCATAAAATAAGGACAGTTTTAAAATATGATGAATATGAGGATCTCTGGCTCATGCTACAGCCAAAATGTTGCCCACACTGCAGTTCTCTGAAGGCTTCAGTGGGGCTGGAGTCACTTCCAAAGTGACTCACTGTCTTGCCTGGCATATTGGTGCTAGCTCCTGGAGAAGGACTTAGTTGCTCCCACGTGAGCCTCGCCACAGGGCTATCGGGTGTCCTCACAACATGGCAGCTCACATCCGCCAGAGTGAGTAATCTAAGAAAGCAAGACAGAAGCAACAATGGCTCTATGACCCACACTTGGAAGCCACTCTTTGAAATGAGTCACTGTGTTCAGCCTACATTCAAGAAGAAGAGGCTGAGTTCTTGACTTTTCAAAAGGAGGGTGTAAAAAAAACTGCAGACATATTTTAAAGCCACCAGATAGATCATCCCTGACAGCAAGTCTGCAAAGGCAAAGGAGAACAGGATTATTGTGACTAGCTTAGTCTAAGCATGATTCATGACCTGGGATGCGATGTCACCTGGGACACAATCCAGAGGAAGTCAGGATTCAGTTAAGGAGGAGGGAGAGGAAGGCCGATGGGGAGGCAGGCCAGAGCGTCTCCCACAATGACAATGATAAAGACAAAGGGGAGTCGGATTGCCAGGTGATCCTATGTTCAGAGATTGCACAGGATATAGTTATGCTAAAATACTACTTGTTGTTTGCCTGAAGGTCAAATTTAACTGTGTCTTCTATTTTCATTTGTTAAAATTCTAGTAGCCCTAGGTGAAAAATAACAAGTCTTCAATAGTCGCGGAAGGAGTCTCTTGAGGGGGTGAAACTTCTTGGGAAGGAGAAGAAAAGGAATTGTATGGTTGTCTGGGGGAGGAACAAATTTGGGGGTAGTTGAGGTTGAGGTCTCCAATGTTCCCAAATCCTGTTATCTTCCCCCACCTCAGTTCCACATCCACCACCACTACCACCATCAAAACACACCTCAAAACAGGAAGCTCAAGCCAGAAGCATCTCTCTTTCCAGAACCCTGAAATATCAACTCGCAAAGTCAAAGTGGGGGCGCAGGGTAGGGCTGCAAAATTCATGTGAGAGATATGGGAACTTAGGGGCCTCGCTGTATGACTTCTGGCAGGACCCTTCCCTCTCCGGACTTCCCTTCCCTTAACTATATAATGAGCAGCTGATGTAAATGGTCTCCAAGGGCCCTTTCCCTTGGCCTGCGTGTCTCCCTCCCATAGGAAAAGCCAGAGTGGGAACAAAAAGATACGGGTGGTTTCTCTCATCCCTTCTCCAAGCCAAGTCCAGAAAAAAATGTCCAGTATGACATAGATTTATATAAACAGTGGTGCATTAGTACTCACAAATACCCCAAAAGGAGTCCTAGATGGGCTATTTTTATCCCTTAAAACATACACACACACTCCAACCCCAACACCCCCACCCATAGGATTTTCTCCAGTTGGTTTTACAAGTAGACAAGAGTTCCAGTGAAGGGCGCTAATTAAACAGATTTGACTGTGGGCAAGAGGGAGGCTGGCGAAAACCTCCCTGGGCATGATGTCACCACAATTGTGCATTTCTCATGACCCAAGAATGTGAGTGTGTTTGCACTGCACGTTAAAGCTGGTGATGCAAGCGTGGCCTGGTAAACAGGCCCCAGACAGGCAGGCCCTGCAAGGAGCCGAGGTGCAGAGGACTGGCAGGGACCCAGTCTGAGCTTAACCCCTTCCTGGCAGAACTTGACTAAGGAAACTTCTCTACTCAGCTCCCGCTTCTCTCCTTCTCAGGGTCCCTAGTGGTGACAGCTCTGTGTTTGGAGTGCTGGATTCCCGCCTGCAACTTTTGCTTGTTCTGAGGGCTTTGGTGATCCCCAAACCTGGATCTCAGTTTTCTCATCTGTGCAATGGGGAGAGGAATCAGGAACTCAGTTCCTTATCGTCAACACCACAGTCAAAAAGCCCAGACAACCAAGGGCTTTTCTGTATATGTTAAAAAAACCTCCTTTGGAGGCAAAACCTCACCTCAATAGATTGAGGCTGAGCAGAACCATATTTATCCTAGAGTCAATACCCACACCTCTCTCTACAGCAGGATTCATATTTTTGATGGGAAATGGATGGACCCAGACCCCATTGAATCAGTTTTTCAAATCCAAAAACAATTGGAATTCTGAATTCTGAAACACATCCAGCTCCAGAATGTGGATCAGGGTTGTGAGCTGGGGGCACCTCTCTAGCTCATTGAGAGAATGAGAAGCTGGCTTCTGCTAGAAAGTCAGTCCCCCCGAAACATGGCTTAGCGCTGTCCTTGCTGTGTCTCAAGTAATCAGCTCAGTGTCTGGTACATGGCAGGCAGCCATGTTGTTGAATCAATAACTGAAGTTACTCAGACCCCATAAATGCTGTGGTGGTGATTATGGGGAAACTGAGAGCTGAACCTCTGGAGCTGGCCTGCCATGGATCTTTCCCACAGATGGAGTTCTGACTTTCCCCAAAAAAGGTAGCTGCTGACATTTCTCTGCTGGCCTGCTCACAAACAGCTCTGTGACCCCCCTCTGACATTCCAAGGCAGTCTCCTCCCCCCTACCCCCCAGCTGGTTTGTGGGCATCAACGAGTTTTCTTTGGCAGAAGGTTCAGCTGATTAAAAAAAGGGGGAGAGGGAGTTAATGCAGAAAGCTGAGAATGGGGAAGAGGTGGTTACCCCATGGTGTGGGGGCTGAAGGAGTAGCTGGGGGAGATGGGATCTGGTGTGTGGCCTGAAACTGAGAACTAGATCCCAGGTCCTGCTTTAGTCCTAGGGATCCAGACCCAGGCAAAGCTGCCAGGTTGGAATAGGCCTCCCCAGGGTGGTCTAATCTATCTCCAACTCTTCAAGGCCCCTAGTAACTTCCCTCTCTGGGCCTTAGCACAATGGAATTGGAGAATACAGCATAGTGGAGCAGAGCTGAGGGTATGGACACACACTTGACTCCAAGCCTGGATTCTTCCTCTTGTTGTACTGGAAGTTAGGGCATCACTTTCTCTCTCTGAACCTCAGTTATCTCGTCTGTAAAATAGCACTGAGTTACAGGGCTGTTGTTTAGATGAATGCGCCTCGAACATAGTAGTTTAAAAAGATGTGCGATACTATTGTCCTCAGCCTGGATAACCCTCTTGAGCTGGCATACTATGTTAGGAACTTAATATAATAATAACCTCATGAACAGAGAACCCACTATCTTTGGGTACCATGCTGCATGCTGCTTCTAAAGCATTATTTTATTCCATCCAGCCAACCACCTCTCACATGGATACTAGCACTATCCTGGTGGGTTTGGGAGGCTGGGAGTTGGGTTTTTTGTTTTTGCTTTCTTATTAGAAATTGGAGTTTCAGAGAGGTGGAATAACTTGCTAGAGGCTACACAGCTGGGGAGTGGCTGAGCTGGGATCTGCCAGATTCCACGCCTCACACCATGACTTCAGGAAAGATTTAGCAGTCAATTCCATGCTCAGCTCCTTGAAGAAAACGCTCCTTGGCCCATTAGTACTGCCCTCTGTTACGGCATTCAACCATGCTGGAGCCTCAGTTCCCTTTCTGAACAAGGGGAAGGCCCTCCCTGCCCTACCTCCCCCACAGGGCTCAGGGGATGTCTGTGACCTTGAAAAGGATGTAGTAGGTGCTGAGATGGGCGAAAGCACTCTCAAAGGCTCAGACAGAGGAAAGCAAAGGAAGAAGTAATTCTCTCCTGGCCCACTCCTGCAAATGTCACATCAGCTCCACTCACAGAGGTGCTTGAGTAGGCAAGGTGAGTGAGGGACAGGTACCTCAAAACTGGAAAGGCTCTGGTTTAAGGAGACTACTCATAAATCAAAAACTGAAGAAGTGGCCCCAGCCTGCCACAGGGATCTGATCCTCACGATGGTTTCTGCCTCCTTTAGGAGTTGAGCAATACCGCTTAGGATTTAAAAAGTTGGCCTCCAGAGTCTGACAAATCAGAATTCCATTCTCAACTGTACTCATTTTTGCTGTGTGTCTGATGGACTTCCCTTCTCTGAGTGTCTCCTGATCTGTGGAATGGAGGTGACAGTGATAAGCATCTCCTCAGGACTGTAGCAAAGACAAGACTTAGCCATGGACATCGGTCGAACAATTATCTTATGGCACCTGATCTGCAATCCTCAAGAGGTTTCTAGACCAGAAGAGAGGCAGTATATGAAGTCCCTGACACAGGTAGGTGCCCACTGGTTAGGATGGGTGGATGGATGGAGGGAGAGAGGGAGGGAGGGAGGGAAGGAGGGAAGGATGAGTGGAAGATGAATGAATGATGAAAGGAGGATGGGTGGATGGATGGATGGATGGATGGATGGATAGAATAAGTGACTTACTACAATCAGGAAGCAACTCTTCCTGATACCTCTCATTGGGCTCTGAAATCTGCAGAAGGACTGGCTAGAGGGGAGCCACTCCATGTGGAGGGAACTGCATGAGCAAAGGCTTGGAGTAAGGAATTATTGGGGTATGGATGATACACTGGTCTCACGTGTTCTCTTTTAGTAACTTGCTCAACAAGATCCTATGAGGAGAGGGATCTAAATGGAGGCTCTCCCAGAGTTCTCTGGGGCAGAGCCAAGAGGTTATATAGCGAACAGGGCCACAGCCCAGATGAGCAAACAGGAGCAAGCCCAGCCTGGGGGTCGGACCTCAAAGGGCCTGGTCTGACCCATATTTGGTTTTCAAGGAAGTGGGAGGTGTCTGCAGGCTCTGCTGCCCACGCACAGGAGCAAGGCCACCCGCAGTTGCTGAGTCAGGCAGGCAGCGGGGACGGAAGTTGAGGCCCCACATAGGGTAGCTAGCACACAGTTGTTCAGAACCTGGACCCTAGAGTCAATAAGATGTGGGTTCAAATCCCCCTTGACTACTGCTAAGAGTGCAACTGGGCCAGCCACATCCCCTCTCGGGGGTTCCATTATCTCTACCTGTAAAATAATGTAATAGCAGTAACCGCAAACACCATTGCTGAGTTTGCTGTGTGCCAACCAGTGTTAAGTGCTCTACCTGCATTATCTTGTTTAATTTTCATCACCATGGAGAGGTTTTATTATTTCCCGCATGAAACAAAACTCGTGAGACCAGTGTCTCGTTTATGCTGAAACAATTCCTAACTCCAAACGTTTGTTCATGTGGCCTCCACCTGGACTGCCTTTTCCTCTCTGGTCAATTCTATGCATGTTTTCATGCCCAGGGTGGGGTATCAGTAGGAGTTCTTTGCTGAAGGTGGGACCTGGATTTGAGGCACAGAGAGGTGAGGTCACATGCAAGTAAGACACAGCCAGGAATAGCTAGGAAGCACTTAGTAACTTCCCTACATTTCCTACATTCCCATTTCTAAATGGTTCCCTCTCAAATGCCTCTGACACTTCTGTAAACATCTGGCAACTGTACCCTCTTCCAGCTTCCAAATTGCTGCCAAAGGCTTATGCAGCCACTCATCACAGCCCTCCAGGAGGTAGTCTAGATAGCATCCCCTTTTCACGGATGGGAAAACTGAGACTCAGACAACTGAAGCAAGTTGCCTCAGACCTTGCAACCAGACAGCGGGGAAGCCAGAGTTGGACAGTGGTGCTGTCTGATTCCCCATTGTGAGCAGACCCTCTATGTTCTGAGAGTGGGGCCTTCCCCTCTGCGCCTAGCCAAGCCACTCCTAGACAGATGTGAGGATAAAAGAGAAAATTAATCTGAGGCCCACTTGAAAGGAAAGGTCAGGCAGGATGAGTGAGGCTTTTTGCAAATAAAGAAATTAGCCTCCTTTGAAAATCGTGAGGGGATGAAGTGATTGAACATGCTGTAAATTCCAAACCAGATCATCTCCGCGTGATGGGCAGGAGACCAGAACAGCTCTCTAAATTTGTTAGTTTCTCTCACTCATTTCAGAGCTACTGCGATCCTACCACGTGCGTGTGAGGATGTGTGCAAGGAGCCAGGTGGGGCCCCAGCCCCAGAAGAACCACTACCTGGAGGTGCTTCCCTGCCCCTGGGATTTCAGGTCCCAGTAAAGTATTCCCTCCAAATGAGGTACACAATTGCCAACATTTTGTCAAAGGCAACAAAAGAAAAGGAAAAATAAAGCATTACTTCTTACTGTTACCATAAAACTTAATAAGGACTGATCTCAATCTCAGAATTTAGCAATTTAAAAAATTACCTTTATAAGTAACTCACACTATGTTCTAGTTTTCTCCTAGGCCAGTGAGAACTGTATCTAAGATGGACATTTGGCATTCCCCAGATGAGTAAAACATGTACACAAATAGCTCAGAGTAGCTATATTCATTGAGAATCTGGGTGGAAAATCCCATAAAACTACCTTAATAAAGAAAGATTTATTGGAATCCTAGATTCTGGGGGTTATGTAGTGGATAGTGGCATCAACCGTGCCTGGCAAGGACAGAAAACTCCAAGATCAAATGGAATCAGGTCTTTCTCTCTGTTTCTCTCTTTGTTAGCTATTTTCTCTAATAGCAGCCAGGGGTCCTCCATGGAGCAGAGAACACAGTGGCTAACAGCTTCCATGTTTCATATCTGATGGTTCCAACAACCAGAAACAGATTCATTCACCTCTCAATTTGGGGAGGGGTGGGGGCACTGAAGATATCAGCTGGGTCAGATGTGGACTGATGAATTGTGGCTTGGAGTGGGGTCTATAACAACATGGCGGCTCCTGTGAGACCATCAGAGTTGGATCATAAAGGGGAGAAAAGCTGGGCCACCAGGCTGAATGGACAATGCCAAAGATGTTCACTATGGAGACAAGTGTCCTAATAGAGGGGGCGATAAAGCATCATGGGAGGTCAGGGGATTTCAGGGAAGACACACTTTTAGCTGTGGAGATCAAATAGATCTTCCTCGAAGAGAGGCCACTGGAGTTGAGAAAAATCTGGCACACACAGATTCTAAATGCTCTCTCAAATTAGAAGAGCAAAATGAGCACAGGTAGGGGAGAAGCTACTATCTGAAGGAGCTATACATTAATGCTTTACTGTCAAGATTTTTTTTAAAGACTTTATTTTTGCATAGAAGAACTGGGGTGTAGGCCAGAGATGCGAGGGATGGGGGTGAAAGGATTCACCAGAGACAAAGTGGGGAACAGAACAGGCAGATCGACTGATATACACTGCTGAGGGGAGCAGTGGGCGAGACAGGAGAGGTCTGCTGTGCCATGTGTGGGTTAGCTCCCTGGCCAGTGATCAAACTCAGGCCGCCAAGATGATAGAGCAGAGACTTAACCACTAGGCCACCAGGGAAGCCCACTGTCCAGAGTTTTATAGATTTTTTTTTCTGAGTTATAATTCACGTATCATAAAGTTCATTTCATAGTTTTAAAAAAATGTTTTCAAATAATTTTAGATTTACAGAAGAGTCGCAAAATAACTCAGAGTTCTCTTAAACTCTTTACCACTTATAGCCTTCACCTAAGCTTCCTCTAGTGTTAGTATCTTACCTTAACTTTAGTACAAATGCTAGAACCAGGAAATGATAATACTGTTAACTCTACTGTGACCTGCTGCATTTAGGATCCCATGTTGCATTTAGTTGTTTTGTCTTAGTCTCTTCTAATCTGTCACAGATTCTCAGTCTCCTTTTTCTCATAACCCTTACACTAAAGAGAGCTAGTGAGTCACTTCCTACACCCAGTCCCTGAATTCGAATGTGTGATGTTCTCTCACTATGAGATGGTGTCTGCACACTTTTGGCAAGTGATGATGCGCCTCTAGGGCATCAACAGGGGCGACATTCTGTCAAAATGATCCATCACTGGTGATGTTAAAACACTGACCACTTGGTTAAGGGTCTGCTGTTGTAAAGACCGCCTTTGTAATTTGTATCTTGTGGAGAGATATTGAAGACAAAGCAAAAATGAGAATTTGTCTTTATTTACAGTACATTTTAAAAGTGCTATTGTTACAGGGCAACCCCAGATGGGTTGGCCTGACTATGAGTCCTCACCTGCATGCTTAAAAGGGACTTACCATGAGACTCAATTGCAGACACATGCAAAAAAGTTAATAAAACGTTTACTTACAAAAAGAGGAAATGAAGAAATGAATAACTCAGGGAGAGAGAGATAAATTGGTGAATGTGTCTACCAGTTCCACTGAGCTGGAACCCCAATAGCACACTGAAAGCTGGCAAAAAAACAAGGGCTCCCCAAGGCCATGTCTGGATATATACCAAACCTGGCTGCTTAACTCCACCCTCAGTTTCCAGCAATCCTACCTTCAGTGATGATGACATTATGGGATTTGTAGTCCTTGGTGTCTTGGATCTCTTTGTTCTGGGGTAGGGGTGGGGGTCCATAAACCTGTTTGTGGAGTTTGTTCAGGATATCCTTTCCACCCAACACTACCAAGTGTACCCTTTCTACTTTTATTCAACAAACACCAACTGTTGACCTACTCTGTGCCAAGCACTGCCGTAAGATGCGTGACTCAATTATGTGTCGCTCCACAACTTTGCCAGGCCTCGGAATCCTGATGTATAAAATGGGTATAATTACATCTTACCACTTAGTGCTGCTGAGGACAGAGGACCATGCTTGTGAAAGTGTTCTGCAATGCTCACTGGCATTGTTTATGCTTCTGAGATGCTCAGGTCTGTCCTCACCTTCACCTGTTGTTAGTTTCCATTTCCATCCTGCCTCATCCGTGCCCACAGGCTTCTGTCACCTACCAGACTCTTTAATCCTATTTGCCAAGCCTTACTTATGATGTCATTAGTAAGTTCTGAAGACACAACGTGAGTCCTGTAGAAACACAATTTTCTTCTGGAAGCTTCTGTCTGCAATTTTGGGAGTTGCCTCAAGGTGCTCAGTGACGTCTGGGACATGTGGGTGGCAGGCAGATCTTTTCTCCCATGACAGAAATAAGTGAGAGAAGCAGGAATTGCCTTCTGCCAATAATACTCTGGCCCTAAAAAGGACACACTTGAACCCTACAAAGTAATAAACAAGTCCCGATGAGTCCATGGGCACACTTAAAATTAACTTCATAACCTGAAAGAATGAGCTCACCTCTGAGCCATACTCATAACCCAATAGCACTTTTGAGAACAGGATTTGAACAAACACAAGAGGAAGGTACAAGTCAAATAGCTCTCACTGCACTTCCTATTAGTCACCCCTGGAGTTGACCCCAAACCTTTTTAGAGCAGGAGCCTTCCAGACTTGATTGCATTTTTGGTCCTTTGTTTGAGATCATTATGCAGATCAGATATGATAAGGGGTAAAGGCACTTTAAGGTACCCACAGGATCAAATAAATATTGCTGTTCCCAGCTTGTGCCACAAGGGCAGCTTTTTAGGAACTGCTTGACTGGAGCACCACGGGCAAGTTGAAGCTCCCAGATCTGACATCAGCCCAGGGCCCCCTCTGCCTTCCTCAGTCAAGGACATGAGCCCCTCAAGTAGAGTCTGCTAAGCAGAGACTCAGCACCATGCAGGGTGTTTCCTCCTGGACCCTAAGCAGCTTCCTGCTTGGCAAGTCAGAACACAGGCTCCGGTTTCTGGGGCCCACCTCCAACCTGAGGAGCAGGCTGCTGCAGGCTGGACTCCCACCCAACTAGTACCAGAGCAAGAATGGGCGGCAGCCTCTCTAGATTATTTGCTTTTTTTATTACCCTCTCCCAGTTCTCACAGAAACACACATTTTCTGGAGCCCAGACAGCAACTGTCTTGGAAGGCCCAAGAAATTTCATGTTTACGAGACATGCTCCCCAATCACCCAGTTCATTTTTGTGATCAAGAACCCAAACTACAATGTGCACATGCATCCCCTAAAAGTCTAATTAAAATGGAGATCCCGACCCAGTAGGTCTGGGGTGAGACCCGAGACTCGGCATTTCCAACAAGCTCCAAGAAGCTGCCTCAGCAGCTGATGCACAGACCCTACGTCAGATGTAAGGCTGTAAACAACAGACTGACCGGAAGGAGGTCGAGAAGCCAGAAAACAATTTTGAATGAACTAAAACAACAATGAGTTTGGGGGTTCCCTTTCAGGAGGCCTCCCTGAAATGCATATGGTTCTTATACCACTTCTGATGGCTTCCAAAAAAATTTCCTTTTGCTCAAGATAATCCAGGTCTCTGGTATTTGCAAACAGAAGAACTTTTCTAAATCCCAAAAGAATTTTGCTCCCAAAATAGAAAAGGAGACTTCCTCAGTCCTACCCCTACCTGGGGCCAGTTCTTCTAGTACCATAACCTGGTCAGACCCACCTGCTTCTTAAGGGACCAGGTCCCTCTTGATGTGTTTCTGATCACTTAACTCTCCCTCAACCGTGCAGGTCTTTGAACATTACCCCAGGGGTTCTTTTTTTTTTTTTAAAGATTTTATTTTATTTATACATGCAAGCTGGGGTACTAGGCCAGAGGCGTGGGGTGGCGAGAGGGTTCACCAGAGACAGAGTGGGGAGCAGAACAGTCAGATCAGAAGTACACTGCTGATAGGGGCAGCGGGCGAGGCAGGAGAGGTCTGCTGCACCATGTGGGATTCTCCCTGGCTGGGCGTCGAACTCGCATCGCAGCTGCCGACAGCTCCACAGCGCAGCGCTCAACTGCTGCGCCACCAGGGAGGCCCCTACCCTAGGGGTTCTTGTTGCCCTTCCTCATTAGTTTCCCAAAAAGACCTGAAGCTCTTTCCTGAGCATCAATCTGGTGTTCTCCTCCCAGCCCTTCCAGCTGTCCTGTGCAACAATTAGCTGGTGATTAATTGCCCCCTAATTACAAAATGGGCTGACCCATTACCAGCTTCCACCCACACCAGGCTGACTTGTGCATCCCCCAGGGAAAGGTATTCTGTGAGTCCCGGTCTCCACTTGTTCCACAAATGTGTGTTGAGCTTCTTTAGTGCCAGGAAATTGTGGTGAGAGAGACAAACTTGGCCCCTGCCTTCTGGACCTCACAGTCTAGAGGAAGACAAACAGCAACAAATAATTTCAGAAAATAACTGTTATGATATAAAAATATTTGTTTCTTTTATTTTTGCGTAGAAGAACTAAAGTTTGGGCCAGAGGTGCAGGGAGTGAGAGGATTCACCAGAGACAGAGTGGGGAGCAGAACAGGCACATTTACTGAAAAAAAAACTGCTGAGGGAAGCAGGGGGCAAGACAGGAGGGGCCTGCTGCGCCATATGTGGGTCAGCTCCCTGAGTGGGGATCAATCTCAGGCCATAGAGGTGAGAGCGCTGAGACTTAACCCCTGGGCCACCAGGGAGGCCCCAAAACATTTTTTTAAGGATAATACAGTACAGGGTAATGCCTGGAGCTTGAGATCAGTGGGCTGGGAAGGCTATTCTACAGAGGTGACATTTTAGTTGAGATCTGAATGATAACCTGGAGCCAGTCACAGAGAAGAGGAAAAGGTGCAGAAAGCAGGAGCCCGGGCAAAGGTCGGGTGGAGGGACAGGGTGGCCGGACAGGGTGGCCTGTCTGAGGAGCACTACACCTTTTCAGCCTCTCAGGACTCGGGGGTCAGTACTAGTTTGAAATTGGTTGTGTGACTTGGAACAAAATATTCCTAGGCAGAGACTGGGGGTAGAGTTCACTTCAACAGGCGCTATCCCCAGGAGAAATTATTCATCTGATTGGTCAGGTTCCAGGATCCTGGTTCTGGTGGTAACTGGGTGCTCTTTCATCCAGGTTCCAAATTCTACAGGCAAAAGCCCTGCGAGGGTCCACTTGGGACATAGCTGCTGCCTTGGGGAAACTCCAGACCCAGACTTGAGACTCTGCAGAGAAACAAAACTGTGGCTTGCATGGGACAGTAACTGATTAAGTGTTAATCACAAACTCAAAAGCTTTCAAATGCTGTGCAGGGCAAATGTGACATTTCCATGGGTAGGCCCTGGCCCAGCAGCACCCTGGGGTCTAGTGGGGTTTGGTGGGTGCCTTGAAGCAAGAGTGAGGGACCTGAAGGAGGAGGGGAAGAAGGCCACCCTTAGGAGACCTAGGTTCCAGTCCTGGCTTGCCCTCCTGGAATTGCTATCTTTGGCTTATCATCTCTGGGATTCAGCTCACAGCTTGTGTTGACATTAGGTTAATTAAATCCAGTGAGAGCAGACTACGAGGAGCTTGAGTATCTGGGTAAGGAGTTTGGGCTGGATCTATTTAGGGTGAGGGAGCCACTACAGGTTTTTGAGCAGAGTGACATTCTGAGTAAAATATTTTAGGAAGATGAATTAAGTCACTGTACGGAGGGGAGAGGGACACACACTACCCAGGTGTGGTGCAATAGAAACTAAGGCTCGTGCAGATCAGATCCCCTTACCCCTAGCTCAAAAGCCTTCTGTGGCTCCCTGCAGCCCTCCCAGGCAGGACCAACTTCATGAGTGTTCTACCTGTGGAGTTACACAAGGCCCCATATCTGGTTTAAACCTCTACTGTTGTCATCTTAAAATTCTTATTTTTTAAACAAAAGGCCTCATGTTTTCATTTTGTACCAGGTTCCACAAATTATGTGCCTAGTTCTGCCCACGAGGACCCTTTGGTCTGGCCCCTACTCCCCTCTCCCTTTTCATTTGCACCAGACTCCTCCCTTACCCCTCAAACACCTGTCATACTGGTCCTCCATCAATGAAGGAGTTTCTGAAAGTTGCTCCTGCCGCTGGGCATTTGCACATCCTATTTCCCCTGCCTGGAATGCCACCCCTCACTCCGAGGCAACTCACTTCTTGGATTATCAAATTTCTGAGCATAATTATTTCCTGGTACCTTCTCTGATCTCCCAGGATTACCTCGAAAAACACAACTTTACAAATAATTTAAAGCAGGCCCCTAGGACATGCTTCCACTGCATGTGGCTCCTCCCCCATGGCGCTCCCCACAACCTGCAATGGTAACTTGGTATGGGGCTCTGTTTGCTGAGCCTTTCTCCCCTTTCAGACAGAGAGCTCCATGAAGCCCACTAAGTGTCAACAATGCTCATGCTGCAAGGGGAGGTGCAGAGATGGAATAAATGGGGGGGGGAGGGTGGAAGAGGGGAAGTCACCTCTCTCTTCTATCTTATACTTTTTCTTCTGGGTGAGTAGGAAGTTTCTTGGAATTCCCAGACCATGTACTTCTAGCACATCTGCTCCAGATCCTCTTGCCCTGCTCCCTTCCCAGTGCTGGGACAATCCTACAGGTGGTTCAGGAGAGGATGCATTTCACAGCGCCAAAATTTAGTCTAAAGAAAGCCATCATTCTGAAATGGAGACAATTCAGAACCCTGTCAAAATAGCCTTGCGTTTTGGGGGGCTTTGTATTTATAAAGGTTTGTTGAATGACTAATAGGCAACCAGGGAAACATTTCCTTTACTTAACCAAATACAATAAGTCCTCTCTTAATATCATCCATAGGTTTCTAGAGAATGTGACTTAAGTAAAAAGACATGATGAAGACAGGTCCGTAAATGTCAGTCAGGACTATTTCTCATCAACATTATAACAAAACAACATTGGACAAAAGAACATTATTAGAAGATGTGCTGTCAATAAAACTATTCACACCACAAGATGTGGGTGAGGACAGGATATATGCAAAACATAACAATGCCCCTTGGCCAAATGTGCTGACCCTGACAAGGTAAGATCATAAATGACATCACCTTCACCCAAGCATCTCACATTTATTAAGTGGGTCCCACATGCTAGCATTCGAGCTAAGTTCATGACATTCTGCAGCTCACTGTATGCTCATCTCAGCAGCCTGAGGTTGGAACTCTTTCTCTCCCCATTTTGTAGATGAGGAAACCGAAGCCCAGGTAAACTGAGTAAACTGCCAAATGTCACACAGTGAGGTGACAGAATTGGGATTCACATCCAGACCTGTCCAGCTCCAAATCTGTCCTAAGCCCTTAACAATCACAAAAGTTAAACTGATTTTTGCTGTGTGGTCTTGGGAAAATTCATTAGCCTCTCTGAGCCTCCATGAAATGAAGTACACTTTATTTAAGCCACCCTGTGCCAGGTGTTGCAGTTGATTATTTATGTTAATTTTCCGTGAGATCCCACACTGCAGCTTTGTGAAGGAAGGAATGTGGCAGAAGCAATGACTGTTCTCCAACCTATTTCCTCTTCCTGGGCACACAGGAAGTGCCCATTCTCATCCTCCCCTGAGTCAGCAGAGTCATAAGATCATCTTCTGGCCAATCCCTGAGCCATAGCATTTAAGGTGGCAGATGAATCTACTTTGATTTTCCAGCTCCTTTTCCATATGCAGAGGATTCGAAAATAGATTCCAGGAGGCCCTAGGAGAGTCACTGATTGAAGAAAATTGCCTTCCAAGAAAGATGTGTTAGGAGACCACTGACCTGTAACAGATAAAAGAAAAAATGTCTGATTGGGTTAAGCCACTGAGATATTTTATTTCATTGCAACAGTTGCCATTAATTACACTGAATAAAACTATAGATCAGTTATCAAGCACCACAGCAATGCTGCATAACAAAACACCACAAAACTGCCTTAAAACAGCAGCCATGAATTTAGCTCATGGTTTCATGGACTGGCAAGTTGGGCTGGGCTTAGCTAAATGTTCTTCAGCTCTCCGTTTGAATTTATTCATTCACCAGTGTTCTGCTGTTGGCTCAGGTGGTGACTGACCAGCACGGCCTTAGCCAGGACAACTTGTTTCTGTTCCAGTGGACTCAATTCCTTGAGCAAGACAGCCCAGGCCTATTCACATGATAGCTCTGAGGGTTCTAAGAGAATGAGTGGAAGCTACAAGGCCTTGCAAGTGTTCGGCTCAAAACTGGCCGTCATCTCTGCTGCATTCTAGTGGCCAAAATAAGTCATGTGGGCGAACCCAGATTCAACAGGTGAAGGAATAGACTCTCCTGATGGGAGGAGTTTCCAAGTTACAGTGTAAAGGGGCTTGCATACAGAGAGACAAATTATCAGGGTCTGAGTGTGTGTGTATAGAAGAACTGGACTGTAGGCCAGAGGGTGGGCATGGGAGGGGTGTGTGTGTGTGAGAAGATTCACCATTGACAGAGTGGGGAAAACAGGTGGATTTACTGAAATACACTGCTGAGGGGAGCAGTGGGCGAGACAGGAGAGGTCTGCTGCGCCATATGTGGGTTACAACCTGGCCAGGAATCGAATTCAAGCCGTAGCAGTGATAGTGCTGACACTTAAGCCCTAGGCCACTGGGGAGGCCCCAAAGGCATTTTTGCCAACCATCTACTACAGGAGGTATTAACGCCCACATATGAAAGATAAGAAAGTGAGGCTCAGGCAGGTGAAGTGGTTAATGAATGGACAAATCAGGATTTAAGCAAAACCTGAAGCTCTCTTCCAGCCTCCCCTGGTGACTCCGTGCCCTGGTCCACGTTGGTCAGAAAGGCCCTCCCCCTCTGCTAGGTGAACCTGGGGTCTGGCACCCAGGACTTCCAAAAATCTGATTCTTGCTCTAGCCTAGGGCTCTAGGGCATTTTTTCAGAATCCTGGGACCAGAGTACATCTTGAGTTCCAAGCCGGAGACGCTGTGACCTGGGGCTGGCAGACAGGCCTTCTCCCCCGGCTGGCCTCTGCACAAGAGTGGGTCTGCAGTTCTACCACTCTGTGGGACCTGGGTGCATCCCACACCCGCTCTGGGGCTCAGTATGAGGGTGCCAAGTATAAAGAGATGAGAGCTGGGTCTCTGGAGTCACGGCACTGGGCTCAGACCCTGCCTCACTGCTGCTGGTCCAGGGCGTGTCCCTCCCCTTCTCTGAAACACACATTTCTCTCCTATAAAATGGGTGTAAGATGAAGGGAAAGGAGACTGTTGTGAGAATGGAGTGGGGAATGCACAGTGTAAACTTCCTACTCCCCCACGATTGACTTAATAGCTGGCAGGTGGTATTAGAATAATCTCAAAATACAAAAACAAAAACAAACCCATTTCACAGAAGAGACAACAGACTCAAGCAGGTGATGAGACTTGCCAAGGCCACACAGCCAAGGAGCAGTGACGTCAGCAGCGTACTCAGGTTTGTCTGACTCCAGAAGTCAAGGTCTTAACCTCTCTGGAGTTGAATCATGGATTTGAGTCTCTACTCTGCCCCTCAGTGCTGTGTGGCCTTAGGCAAGTCCCTTTTCTCCCTGGATCTCAGTTTTTCCTCTAAATAAATGGAACACTGCCTCATAATGCTGTGGGGAGTCGATGGAAAACGCATGGACAGTGCTTAGCACAGAGCACACAAGAGCCCTGTAGGCACACTCCGCAGTGGAGGGGTGCCACAGTCCCCGGAGGGGAGCTGCTTAACTCTGTGCCTCAGTTTCTCTAGCCCGCAAATGAGTTAATAACAATCGGATTGCATTGGGGTGCTCATGAAGAATAACTGAATTACTGTGGGCTATGTCTTAGCACAATACCTGGTACAAGATGTACTTCATAAGCCCTTGCTATTATTTTTAAAGTTCTGAGACCCGTTTGAGGTCAGCATACGACAATGGGGGATCCCAGCCCCCGACTAGCTGCTGCTCCTGGCAATGCCTCTACTGCCATTTGGCTATTATTAGCCAGAGACCTCATCTCAAATCCAGATGGGGAATGAGGAGGGCGGGCAGGGCCAGGCCTGGCTGGGGAATGGCTGGGAACATGGCTGGGAGGCCGGGTTAAGGTTTGGGCCCCACCCGCCTGCCCTCCCTTGCCTGCAGTGGGTCTAGCCGCCACGTCTACACTTGGCTCTGAGGTCTGCACCGTGCACTCCCTCCCACCGTGGCCGCCTCCTCTGGGAAGATTCAGAACAGTTTCCACAACCTCAGCACTTTTCTGCCCGCCTCAGGGAGGCTAGGCCTGAATGGAAACTATGGACTGGACCCTGCTCGCCTCCAGAACCTGCAAAGGGGCTTCATATCTTCCTCACCACCAAGGGGAAGAGCCCACACATCTGGGTTTGAATCCTAACCATACCACCAACATGCTGGGTCAACTTGGACAAGTGACTTCCCCTCACTCAACGTCAGTTTCTTTATCTGCAAAATGGACCTCATCTTGGCACCTACCTCACAGGGCTGCGGTGATGATTAAATGAGTGAATGGCACACAGAAGGTGCTCAATTTGTGCCAGGTATTATGATCTCATACTTGGATATGCCAGGCCTTGTGGGAGAAACAACCTGCTTTGTCACCTGAACCTGCCCTCTCAGGTCTCTGGGCTCAGGTTACCTGGTATTCGGGCCACCAAGTGGGACTCTAGAACTTTATGATGCCAAGATTCAGCTGCTGTGCTCACAAGTAGTTAAGAAATATGACAAGGCCCCATGTGGGCAGAGATTCCCAAATAACAGAAGGCAGGATACAGTGGTTACCAACAAGGGCTCTGGGTTCAAATCCCAGTGTGGTTTGGCCTCTCTAAGCCTGTCTCCTCATTTGTATAATAAAGGTCCTACCTCACAACATCCGCTTATGAGGGTCATGGTGACAAATTGCCACTCGTGTACTCATATAGGGGTGGAACTAGGTTCCCCAAAACTAGGCAGCAATGACACAGGACCCCTACCTGAGCCTAGACACCAGGCATCTGGGATTTCCCCCATCCACACCACCCCAGCCACAAAGTCATGAGGTCCAGGTAAGCCCATTCAGAATCCTGTCATATGTCCATGAGGTTTGTCTCCTGGGGTTCATCACAGCCCAATAGAAGTCTCAGGCTCCATTCACCTTCCCAGGGAGCTTCCTGTGTTGAAAAGTCATTCCTCTCCCATCCCTCAGCCTCTGAGGCTGAGCCCCCTTCTCCTCCAAGGCCAGAAGTTTTCCCGGCACTGTCTGAGAACAGCAGCTGAATGACCTCACGGAGGATATGGCCTTGCCAAACTGGTTTGCCAAACAGGTCCCCAGCCCCACTCCTGGGACTGCTGGTCATGATTCTTGGGGACCTCCGGTTCTGCTCATGCGAAGAAAGCCACAGTCCTTGGATTCAGCCAACCCTGGAAAGAACCAGTTCTTCTCCCCTAGAAACCCCATGTTCCCACCTTGCCTACCTGACTTTTCCCCCAAAAACTCTTTTTCTTTCCTTTGTCCATTCTGTTCCTCTCTCCAGGTTGCCTTTCCCTATCCCCTCAGCATGCCTGACAACAAGTGAGGGCTTTGTTCTCTATAACTCTAGAGTTCAGACACCATCTCTCCCCCTCCCATACGAGGCAATGAGACCCCAACAGCAGGTCCAACAGCAACCCATCTCTAACCCCTCCGTCCTTCCCAGGGCTGAGCAGTCCCTGGACTCCCTCAGATGTCCTAGGCCCTGGTAGCCTCACAGCTACTTGTGAGCACATCCCAAGGTGGAATCCCCTCTTGGAATTTTATGTTGTCTAGTCTAGGGGAAGAGGGAATAGAAAGCATAGGGCACAACTCTCCCAAATTGCAAATGAGGAAATGAAGGCCCTGAGGGGACCAAGAGTGCATGGGGTGAAGCCAGGACTGAGACCCATCACCCTGCTTTCTCCGAAGGACTTTAGCTGGGGAAAAGGGGGAGGGGATGCCAGAGTGATTCAGGGATCTGGCACTGCCAGCTTGGTAAACTATTTATTCTCAGACTCAGGCCCTGAAGCAAAATATTACCCTTGGCCCCTGCGCTGCCCCAGCTGCTCCCCACTCTGCCAGTCCATGGGTGGATCTGGAGAAATCTGAACCTTTCTTATTATAGCCCCTTGCCCTGGGAGGGCCTGCAGCAGTCGAATCCCCTCATTTTACAGATAGTCAGACTGAGGCCCAAGCCACCCCAGTGCCCCAAAATATGTCTACCCTGCTCACTGGGCATTCAGGGCCTTTCACTGATGGGACCACTTTCATCATCTCCATTTCTTGCTCCATCTACAGCCCATTTCTCTTCCTTTCCCCACTTACAAACCTCCCAGTCCTTACTCACACAGTGACATTGTCACAATTGTCCCTCCATGATTTTCCTGCTCTTCTCTGTGAAGTAGATTTCCCTCACCTTTCCTCAAGGATCAGTTTGTACACCACCTCCACTGAGAAGTCTTCCAGGATTTCCCCCAACTTAGAAGCAGTAAAGTGGAGGGAAGGGGCTTTGGCATGAGACAGAATTACACTCAAGTTTAAATGTCATTACCAGTCCAAGGTGCCTTTATCTCCCTGAGCTTCAATTTCCTCCTCTATAGAATCTGGGTGATATTTGTCTTACACAGTGGTCACCTTGCATTCACCCTGTGTCTGGCTCAGTAAATGCCAGGACCCTCCTCTCAGGATGTTTACTCCTTTTAGGGCGGTGGTTGCAAGCTTCACTAGCAGCACTAGCTGGCCTTTGATCTTGTTTTACCACCACAATTCTGCCCTGCCCCACCCCTTGCAGGGAGGAAGGGAAAGAGGCTGGAAGAGGCCCCCAGTCTGCATTGGGGCAGGGCAGGACCCAGGTATCCTTTCTGTATAGCCAGAACTTTTTGGGTAGGTGTGCCACACTTTAAGATGGAACTCAGAGACTCACCTGTGTCATTCCTCCCAGCCTTGGAGGTGGAGAGAAGGAAGCTAGCAGAAAGCAGGTCATTCACTGGAGTCGTCGGCCACCATTCGGCAGGCTCTGAGAATCCCAGGTAGCCTAGGTGTGCTCCACCCCACCAAGCAGTGCCAAGGGGAGCTGCGAGGTTTGAAGTAGACCTGAGTTGGCCTTGGAGGACGCTGAGTCTTCTGTAGAATAAGATAGCGGTTAGGTCAAGTAGATGAGGCCTACTCAGGGAAAAGGAACACCAACCTATGTCCTCCAAACTGGGCTCTCTTTACTCCTCCCTCCATGTGACCTTAGCAAGTCTATTCCCTCTCTACCTCTTGTGTTTCCCATGTGCAAAATGGAGCTACTTCCGGAAAATAGTGGATGAGAAATAAGATGACACACAGAAAAGTCTCAGAGTGGGTACTGGCAGTCTCCCTAGACAGTGGTGAGGTGGGGGGGGGGGGGTTGGGGGTGGTTGCAGAAGATCTGAATTCAGCACAGAGTCCAGTCAGCACAGGTTGAATTCCTCCCAACAACTCCATATCATAATGGTTAAAAGCACAGAATTTAGCCCCAAACGGTGCTGATAGGAATCACAGTTCCACTATTGTCCTCATCTGTAAAATGGGACAATAATCTAGGGCTCAAATGGTTGTTATAGGGGTTATATGCCCGTTACATGGCAAGTACAACATAAAAGAGTTATTAATATTGTTATTCTTTTGCCAGGACTCCATAGCCCAACCTCCCGGTGCCACTGCCTTTGGTTTTCGAAAACTGTGGGCGGTGCCAAGAGGAAGTGACTTTACAAAGTGGGAACGAGCTCTTGGGTCAAGATTCTTTGTGTGGTCTTGGGCACGTTGGCTCGCTCTGGGACTCTTCTTGACTGGGAATCTGGACTCTGCTCCAAGAGGCTAACCCTGAGGGGCTTGGAAGGGAGAAGCATGCCTCATAGATGCGGGTAATGTCTGTGCAAAAGTCTATCGACTGGGGAACGGTTGTTGTTTGATCTTGCTCCCTCTCAGTTGGTCCTGGAAATACTTCAACATAGGGTCAAGGTGCTGCCGGTCACTCAGTCCCAGCTTTGAGGTGGCCGGGACCAGTTGTCTCAAAAGCAACTTGGGGGCCGCGGCCAAACCTGGGTCCCGACGCCAGGAGGGGGCGGAGTCGAGGGAGGGGACGTAGTCCTACGAACAAAGAGGCAAGCAGAGAGGGGCTGTCCTGAGGCCCCTCGGACGAAGCCGGGCCTCATACCCCAGTTCAAGGAACGCTCCCCGACTTTGATGCAAAGCTGCGTGCTCCTGCCGACGCCCACTCGACTAGCCAAGGCCGCAGACAGTGGCCCCAACCCTTCAATCCCTTACAACCCAGGTCCGCGCAGGGCGGGGCCTACCCTAGGGGAGTGGTCGTCAAATTGAATCCCCCCAATGGGGCAAGACGATGGGCGGAATCCCCCCAACGATTGGCTGGCGCGGCAGCACAGGGCGGAGCCGAAGGAGTTGCAGGCGCCGCTGGACGGGCGGTGCTTGCAGAATCCCAAGAACGGTTGCTGAGCGGGCCTGGATTCCAGGTCGTGGCGCCTTCCGCCTGACTGAGCCTAGTCCATCTGTCGGATTCTGAGCGAGCTAACCCGAGCCCGCGCCGGACGGGCGGGCCGGACACAGAGGTGGGTGTGCGGGTCCCGGGCAGCACCAAGACCCCCAACCGATCTGGACTAGAACCCGGATTTTTGAATAGGGGTTCTGGGACTCCCCATTTATCCACGCAGGCTCTAAGCCATGGGATAAGTTTCTGAGACTGCGGGATGGACGCTCACGGACCTCCAGGGGGCTCCATGATCCCCCCAGGAGGCAGACACTTGGGGAACGTCCACATCCCCCTGAGGCCTCTCAGTCTCCAGGGACCCCAGACTGTATGGCAGAGACAGGGGACTGAAGGGGGTCAGCAATGGAATTTCTGAGGAGAAAGAGCCTTCTGGCAGCCCTCTGAGCATCCTGGATTAAGCATTAAGTACCTCCAGAAGACAGGGGGGAATGGGTCCAGAACCTAAAACCCGCGACCCGAGATGTATTCCAAAGTAGGTAAGAGGCAAGAACCCCAACAGACAGGTTAGGAGGCTGACACGCTTCTGAACTTAACCCATGGGAAAAGCAAGCAGCAACTTGAACAGATAGAGTAGGAAGAACCCCAACTGTGTGGATTAGGATCCCCCCAGATGCATTTACCGCATGGGGTGACTCAACCAGCGACTACTCTGGGGAAGGGGAAGGGATGACTGAGGGATGAGTTGAGGGGTGGTGGGGAACCTGGCACCATTTCAGTCATGACATACTAAGCACCTATGGTGTGTCAGGCTGTGGGCCCTCAAATTCCAGAAGACATCAGAGTTGCAGGAGGAAAGAGCGAACTACACTGGGAGACTGGGCCAGGATTTAGGGGTCCATTTTAATGGAGAGTGATGGGGTAAGAGAGAGTGTCCTGAACTCCTGGGGACACAGGGCTTCAGAGGCAGAAGTGGCCAAGATTTTTATTAATTCCCTCCCTACCCACTGTGTCTTTGGGATCTCCTCCCTCTGGCAAATCCCTTGCCCTCTCTAGTCTTCAAATTTGCCTAAATCCAGAGGTTGGATGGGTCAGCTTGTGCAAGGACCTTCCAGCCAGGTAACTGAATTCTAAATGTGAACTGACAGGAGGAGCTGGGTACCTGGACCTCTGACTTATTAGGTCAAGACAGCATCAGGGGGAAGACAGAAAGGGGAGGAGTGGAGAGGAGTGTGTAGAGAGGACAGTCTCTGAGAATTGGAAGAGAAGTGTTACCTCCAACAGTTTAAGTAAGCTACCTGGGGAAATGAGAGTGGCAGTGGCAGCAAGGACTTGGAGGGGGACTCAGTCCACAGCCAGAGGCTGAGCTTTCAAGGTGGGTGGGGGCTTGAACCAGTTCTGGGGATAGGTGGGTGGGGCAGGAAACTGTAGAGTCTGGCAGGCACCCCCTGGTGGTGAGCACAGCTTGGGTGGGCCCTGCTGAGGCCTGGCTTCTCACTTTAGATCCCTTCCCTCCCTGTTTGATGCTTAGGATGAGGGCCTAGGCCACACAGCAGGTTGGCAGCTGAGTTGGCTGGGTTGGGACCAGGGATTCCTATTCTTGGTTTGGTGAGTTTTCCAGCATACCACACCGGGGCAGAAGGTAACTTCCACACAGGAGCCACATCATAGGTAGCAAGGATGGGACAACAGTAGATGATGATAGATTAGAAAGAGAAACTGAGGCATGACTGAGCGGATTTCTAGGGGCCCCACAGGCCTAATTCATGTCTGTTCCCTGCAGAACCCCCAGAGCTGGTGTCAGGTGCCACTGGCACTGGGGATCTCACAGGGTGACCGATGGAACTAGGGGCCAACAAGATGGCGGATGAGGCCTTGGCTGGGCTGGATGAGGGAGCCCTGCGGAAGCTGGTAAGTGATCCTATCGTCTCCACTGTGGGAGACAGGCAAGTCACAGTGGGAGAAGCAGGGGCTGTCCAGGCTACCTCTCACCTGATAAGAAGAGGTGATGGGGGGAGGGGGCAGGAGGAAGGTTCAGGGGAACAGGACTAGGCTGGTTCTGCATGGCTGATATAGAGGCCGCCATGGCATGTGCCTGTGGATGCCAGGTGCTGAGATCTGATCCCTCCCAACCCCCCACTGCCACCACCTGTTTAAACAGTAACTGCTGAGGACTTGCCCATGTGCAGTCACAGGTGTGGAGACTGGAATTGCCTCTCCCAAGCAACTGCCTGGGCAGTGCCCCGGAAGCTGGTCCATTGGGAACAGTAGCAGCAATGACTAAAATTGCACAGGGCCTTCTGAGCACACATCTCACAGAATGGTCACAGAGTTCTGAGGGCCAGGAGGACACTGTGGCTTAGAGAGGCAAAAATCACCTGTCCCAGGACACCCAGCGAGAAAGATGATGTGACAGGATCCAAACAAATCCTATGAGTAACCAAGTATTCTGGGTAAATCAAGGTCCAAAGAGCCTATAGAGGAGGCCTTGGGGGCCCTTCTATGACTTCTAGTCTGTCGTTTTCCCACTTTGAGCCTCAGTTTCTTTACCTATAAAATGGGAAAGGGGGACGGAGTAAACATATCTAGATCCTAGAGCTGGCACTGGGATGAAATGAGACTGGGGCCCTGATCTTGAGGTAGAATGGGCCCAGTATCCCCTTTCCCAGCTTCTTTTTAAATGCTCTCTTTAACACCCCCCACTCCACAAACACACGCTGGCGCAGAAAGGCTGCGGGGCAACACCCGGGCAGACATGTGCCCACCAGCAAGGACAGGAGTACCTGAACTGGAGGAGGAACTAGAGCCCCACCTCCCAGTCCCTGACCCTTGTCCAAGGGGAAAATTAAAGATTTACTGCGACCTTACCCTCCCTCCCCCCATTTCTCTGGAGGTTCTGGCTGGACTCAGCCAGCCTCGCCAGGCCACTGCCCTGACCTACCCTAGGCACTCAGCTCTGGGTGTCTGCCATCACCGCAGCCGGCTGGCTGTGTGCAGCCTGGAGGGAATGGGTTTGGGTTTCCGAAGGTTCCCACCTTGTCAGCGCGACTTCCTTTCAGGAAATCAGAATCCTAACAGGGGTCCGCGGGAGAGGCAGAGCATTCCGGAGAAACAGCCGGGTTTTCAAGCGACCCTGTCACTAGAGGTCCCCTCTGAGACCCAGGGTTCTCCGTCCGCCAGCCCCTACCACCATGCGGGCTTTGCACGCGGTGTAAGGGTTTCGAGCAAGCGGGAGGGAAGGTTGGAGCGATGATCCCCCGCCGCCCTCTCTGGGAAAGGACTGATGAGACCCCGCCCCTCAAGTCTGCAAGCTGAACGCCCCGGGTCTTCTCTCTCCACGGGCGGTTTTCTTCACTGCGCGACACCCGCCGTTTCTGCGCCCCGGCCAAGGGTTCCGCCCCACGCGCCGGCCGGGCCCCGCTGGCCTCGGGGCAGGAACGGGGGCGTCCCCAAACGGGCTCCTCCCCGCAGGGCCGAGCCTTTTAAGGAAAAGCTGGCCCGCGCCCCGACGTCGGGCCGATTCGGGGACTGGGCAGCCGCTTCCGGCCTAGGCTCCCGCACATTCCTGAGGCCCGGGCGGGGGGCTGCGCGGCGGGGGCACCTGGGGACGTGCACGCCGCGTGCCCCTCCGCCACCCACCGACGCCCCCCGCCGCTCCCCGGGTTTCGTGTTCGGGCGCCGACACTCCCTGGTTGAGTGACCTGGGGAAGCTGCACACGTTCTGTGAACCTCGGTTTCCTCTCCGTGGCTGGGGGCAGTGAAGCCGGTGGTAGCCGGGGCCTTCCTGTCTGGTTCCCCCATCGACCAGGGCTGCGTGGGCGAGGAGTGGGCGGGGCCCGAGGGGGCGGTTCCGGAGCCTGCGGGCCCTCAGCGCCCCCTGGCGGGACTTCGCTCCAGTGCGGGCGGGTGCCCCAATTGGGACTGGGTGACCGCCTGGCCGCTGTGGTGATGGGGAGACCGAGGCTCAGAGAGTTGCCTGTCGGACATTTCCCCAGCAGCGAGGGCAGAAAGTACCGGAGGCCTGACCCCCCAGGAGGAGGAAGCGCCTTCTTTCCTCCCGGGAGAATTTCACGGGGCAACTTCAGAAACCGCCCCATCCCTTTCCCCTTTCTCTTGGTGGACAATGGCGCTTTGTACTTCCTTCCCTCCCTCCCTCCCACAGCCCTCTCCACACGCAGTGGTGGGGCCTGAGAGGGCGGGGAAGCAGGATACACAGCGGGGACACTGTGAGCAAACCTTTGCCTCCAGGCCCAAAGGGAAGGGTCATGGGGGAGGGTGATCGTGAAATGAGGTTGTCCATTCCTCAGCCCTGTCCCACCCACTTAGAGGGAATCAGACAGAGGCTCCCACTTTCCATCTGGGGACACTGAGGCTCCCAGAGGTTGCAGAGGTGGCCAAGCTCCCACATCAGGCTTTTCCTGGGACAAAGACCCCATCTCTGGAGCCCAGAGCAGGGGGAAGGGGAACCCAGGAGACAAAGGGCTAGTCAGGGCATCTCTGGGCCTCTTTACCCTCTGCACTGGAGGGCAGCACCAGCTATGCCCACAGGCCTCCGATCTCCAAGTGTAACACAGAGGAAGGCCAGTACTGCCTACTGGGGAGGTCAGCCATTCTCCCTCCTTCTGCCATAATGAGTTCCCAAGGAATCTCTAATCCAGATTAGAGGGGGCCCCCAACACAATGCCAAGGTCCTCGAGGTGCCTACTCTGGCATACAGACCCTAGTAACAGAGCTACCCTTAGCCCAGGGGGCCCCAGAATCAGAAAGACCTGGGTTCAAACCGTAGCATAAATCATTTGACCATGAGCAGATCACTTCTCCCCGAGCCCCAGTTTTTTCATCTGTCAAACAAGAGTAATTACTAAAGTGCCTAGGGTTTCTGTGAGGCTAGGTTTAGGTCAAGTAGTGGTGGTGGGGGGACCCTAATTATACAGCTTCTCAATAAATATTCCCGTTGCCTCTTGTATCTTGTCCTCATTTGCATTTGCCTCTCCCTCCTCTTGAGTGGCTAGAACTGAGCCTGGGGTATGATGCTTATAGCAGCCCCAGCTGTGTGGAGGGAGGGACCCCAAGCCAGGCCCCATTGCCCTGAGGTGGGAGCCAGTGTTCCATCTGGCAAATGAGAAAATCAAGACATAGTGAGGTTAAAGAACATGCTCCCGACCGCCCAGGCAGTACTGGAAAGGGACTGGAGCCAGGTGGGGATACTGGCTTGAGCCTCGGAACCCCACCCCCTTCATAGCTCCTCAGGAATGAGGAACTTGAAGCCCCCTGGAGGGCTCTGTCCTCCAGGACTCTCCCCATTCTCTGCAGACCAGAACAAGTGAAGTCCCAGATGAGCTGGGCCAGCCCACATTCCCTGTGAAAACTATCCCACACACACCTGGCTTCCCCCCGTGGAGCAGGAAGAGGGGATTAAAAGGGGGGTAGAGGATTCTTCGTCCTGCCCCCAAATGATTTGGAAGGTGGGGGCAGAAGAAACCACCTTACCTATACTTGCCCTTATCTGGCTCAGTCTCACACTGCAGGATTATTTCTGCCATTACCTTCCTGGGGGGCCCTGGGCCAATCCTCTCTCCCTGAGCTAGAGGCTCTTGGGGGGGGTGGAGGAGTGAATTGGCTGACTGCTCAAAGAAGTGCTCTGGGGATCTGCCTAGGCCAGCCAGTCCCCCAGGGACTGAGGGACTAGGAAGCTGGTGAGAGCACCTGTTCCCCATGAACATTCTCTCTAGGGTCCTGGATGGCCCCTATCTGCTGCCTTATCTGTCTGGGGGGTGGTCCTCCCACTTGGGTCCCTTGCATGGTGGCTAGGACGGGCCAGCACAGGGAAAAAATAGTCCCCAGCCAAGCAGGGAGTTGAGACTTCTGAGCACCTGGCCCTGCCTCAGTTTCCCCATCTGTCCAATGTGAATGTGGCGGCCACCCTTCAGGGCTGTGGTGCTTTAGGACTAGACCATAGGAGTCTCCCTTGCTCAGCAGGGAGCACCAGCTGTTTGAATCACCTTCCCCAGAGACGCTGTTAGGGACCCAGAGGGTGGGTATGTCCCTGGCTTTTGGGTTTTGCTATAGAACTCTGAGGGGCAGGGGTAGAGTCGCAGGAAGGAGTGCTACCTGGCACAGGTGGGCATTTGCTAGCTGCACACTCTGTGAACCGTCGTGCACAGTGGGCTGACCAGGAGAATGGGCTTTATGAGCTGGGTCTCCCCAGGAGATCCTGGGTGGGTGGGCAGGCAGGAGCCGGGTTTGGGGTGGGAGGAATATAGACAGATCACTCATTGTGCCCCAGGCAGAGCCGTGGGCAGCCAGTGCCCGCCCTCCACCCCTGGCAGCCAAAATGACCAGCTCCTCGCCCCTGCTTGCCCCACAGTTGGAGGTCACAGCAGATCTGGCAGAGCGGCGGCGCATCCGCTCGGCCATCCGAGAGTTGCAGCGGCAGGAGCTGGAGCGCGAGGAGGAGGCCCTGGCATCCAAGCGCTTCCGTGCCGAGCGGCAGGACAACAAGGAGAACTGGCTGCAGTGAGTGGCAGGGGTTGGACTGCAGGCGGGGGGTAGTCTGCCAGGGCTCAGCAGACTGTGCGGAGGCAGGCGAGAGCACACAGGGCACACAGTGCTGCCGTTCGGGATACACACACATATCTGTGGGCATGGACTGCATGCCCATCATCCTGGTGTCGCGCCCACATGGACAGCATCTCCCAGCATGTGCTCTCGGTGGTAACATCCACGGACATGTATGTGCCAGCGTGTAGCCAGTAGGCGTGCAGAGCTACTTGCCTCTCTGCTGCAGTTCTGGGCCCCCTGTCCTGGTCCCTACCCTCAGTCCACATCCTTCATGACCAGGCCATGGCCGTGGGGGTTACAGTCATGATGTCCCTGCAGCTCTCAGAAGCGGGAGGCCGAGCAGCGGGCTGCTCTGGCACAGCTGGCGGGGCAGCTGGAGTCCATGAATGATGTGGAGGAGCTGACCGTGCTGGTGAGGCCCGGGCGATGTCGGGGGGCGGGCGGCAGCAGGGCAGAGGATTTGGACTCCAAAGCCCAGCCCCGGTGGCCTTCCCACAGCTGCGAAGTGCCGGTGAATACGAGGAACGCAAGCTGATCCGCGCTGCCATCCGGCGCGTGCGCGCTCAGGAGATTGAGGGTATGTGTCCTGCCCTGGCCCACCCCGTGTCCTGTTGCGTGCTGCCCACAGCACTCCCAGCCACTCTCCTGGCATGTTCCTTCCCTTGCAGCTGCCACCTTGGCTGGGAGGTTGCGCAGTGGTCGTCCCAACAGTGACTCAAGCGAGGACAGCAAGGGGCGGGCAGCCCACCGGCTGGAACAGCGTGAGGTAAGGGGTGTGAGCACGCCGGGAGGGGGCCCAGTGTCGTGTGCCCACGGATGATGCCAACAGGCACAGAGTGCCTGCATGTTGTCGCAAGTCTGGTACTCCACTGAGAGGGGTTCCCCGGCTTGTGTTTGTGGGACACTGGTTCTTCTATCTCAGGCCTCTGCCCACTCTCCAGGCCACATGTTCCCCGACTCCAGACTTTGTCTCTAAGCCAGCCTATCCCACTGCTCCTAAATGCCCCCATTACCACCCTCAGAGATGTCTGGGTCATCCCCACACTTACCTTCTGCCACCACCCTGGCTCTCCAGCCTCCACTCAGCAGGCGAAGGGCTCTCCTTGAAACGCAGATCTGACCCAGGTACCTCAGCAGCTTAAACCCATCCCAAGGCTTCTCCCCCCGACTCACCCCCCCACTCCCTGCCACCAGCAGCTCATCCTTACCTTGACTAACCAGGGCCTGCATATCAGGGCCTGCTGACTGGTGGAGCACTGTTCACAGAGTCAGCTCTGTTTCCAGAAATGTGGGTGAGAAGTCAGGCTGTGCAGATTCTCTAAGTAACCAGCAGAGGCTACTGGGGCCCTGGTCCTGGCAGGACTCCCCTGCCATCCCCCCGATTAACCAGGCTAAGGCCAAGGGGCAGGTCAGGGACTATGATTCTGCACCAGCGGTCTATGAAGGCTGGGAGGCCCCCGCAGATCTCCTGCTATCCCTAGCTCCTGGCATCAGGATCTGGTCCTCTCCGAACTGCCCTTGGCTAAGCAGTACAAGAGGCTGGCGAGTAAGGACCAGAGACCACCCAAGGCTTGCCAGTGCCAGTGCCCTTGCTCATGCAGGTGTGTCCATAGGAAGCCATGCCCAACCCTTCTGCTTTGCATGCCCTGCCCTGGGCATCTGCCAGTCTGGGTAGCCTTGGTTGCATCCTGTTGTTCCCTTTCAGGTGCCAGAGCGAGAAGAACAGAAGCAGCAGGTAGAGGTCCCAGAGCCAACCCCAAGACCTGAGGGCACCAACCAGGATGTGACCACAGTGACACTCCTGCTGCGGGCTGCACCTGGGGGCACACCCAGGTCACCTGCTTCACCCAACAGTTCGCCCACCACTGCCTCTCCTGAGCCTCCCCTGGAGCCGACTGAGCCCCAGTGCCCTGCCGACAAGGCTCTAGGCACCTCTGAGCCACCACCCACCTTGTCCAGGGCCACCAGCCCTGAAACCCAGGAGCTGCCAGCAACCCCCTGCACTGAGGGGCAGGTGGTCAACAAGGTGAGTCTGGATGAAGTGCAGGGGCGCCAGGCAGGTGAACTATTTGGTGTGTGAGTCAGATCCTACCCATGCCCTGTCTCCCTTGCAGCTCCTGCCTGGCCCCATGGAGCCCGCAGCTGCCGAAGTTTCCACCAGAAGTCCCTCCAGCACAAAGAGAGCAGGTGAGGGTCCCAGCGGGCGGGGTAGAATCTGCCTTCCCCTCCCCCAGTCTTCCTTTCCCTGCCTAGAAAATGGGCTCTTGTGCCTAACAGCTCCAGCCTCCTCAGGTCCAGGCTGTCTCTGACACTCCTCCCACTGCCCCTGAGGTGTCCCGCCCCCGGCCTGGCCCGCCCCCCCACCCATGGCTAGAGGCCTCCCTGCAGCCTTGAAAGGCAACAGGCCTCAGGCACATTCTTTTCCCCAATAAGGGAGTTTGCCCATCTCCCAGCTGGAGCCGGGGCAGTGCTGGTCAAAGAGGGAGGGGAGTGTCCCCCCCCCATCAGCAGGGAGGATCTGGGCACTCTTCCTCAGCCCCAGCCCCCAGGAGTGTCCAGGTCATCCTGGGGTTAATTCTGGAAGGAAAGGAGAGTCCTGTAAGAAAGATGCAACTGAAGGAGGAGACCAGGATGCTGGAGAGGTTGGGATATAGGGAGGGTTAGGGAGTCTAAGCGTACTATGAGAGGTGGATCCCCCATATCTACTCTCTTCTCTTCCCCCACATGGCTCCACTGCCTCCCCATACTGTCAGATATGGCTGGTCCCCGTCCCTGCCAACGCTCCCTGTCTGTGCTCAGTTCCCGCCAGCCAGTCCAGAACCAAGGTACTGCCTGTTCCCACTACCCCCGGCTCTGGGCAGTCCGCTCCAGCCCACCCAGCTACTGACAGCTCTCCTGTCCCTTCTAGAGCCCACCCCTCTTGCCAGCGGACGCTCCCCATTCCAGCGGGCTGGCTCTGTGCGGGACCGCGTCCGCAAGTTCACATCTGACTCTCCTGTGGCTGCTGTGCTCCAGGACGGCCCATCACGGGCAGAATTAGGTCCCTCGACCCCCGCAAGGCTCCCGGGCCCTTCCCTTATCAGCACCACCCCTGCCTCGTCCTCCAGCTCCTCCTTACGGGACCCTGGTGCTACCTCCTCCCGGTTCAGCAAGGAGAAGCCAGAAACAGCCCGGCCCCTGGCCCAGCTTCAGAGCTGCCCCCGGGAGGAGGGCCCCCAGGGGCGGGGCTTGGCTGCCAGGCCCCTTGAAAACGGAGCAGGGGGGCCCGTGGCCGGCTCAGAGGAGCCCAGTGCCCCACTGCCTGTCGGCACTGCCGAGCCAGGGGGCAGTATGAAGACCACGTTCACCATCGAGATCAAGGATGGCCGAGGCCAGGCCTCCACGGGCCGGGTGCTGCTGCCCGCAGGCAACCAGAGGGCAGGTAGGCCTCCCCGAGACCTCCCCAGCGCTGGGGCGAGCACCTGCAGCCACCCAGCTCTGTACATAGCACAGATGCTGTGGCCACGGCACAGGGTGTTTCTGTAGGGTGCACTGGGAGTGAGGGATGCCAGCAACCTTGACTGGCACTGCCCTCTCGCCACCTGATCCTAACAGCAGCTCTGTCCCCCTCCAGAACTGACACTGCGGGCACCTCCTACCCTCCTCAGCACCAGCAGCAGGGGCAAGAGCACCATCACCCATATCAGCAGCCCAGGGACCCTGTCCCGGGTGGGCAATGTTACTCAAGTCACCACCTTCAGCCATGCCACCCCTGGTAGCCGGAGAGGCTACAGCATTAAGGTGAGTGCCTCCTTAGCCCACCAGCCTCACCCACCCATTAACTTTATATAGACTCTTTCAGGGTACAGGGTTCCTCTGCTCCGCTCCTCCCCCACTGTACAAAAGGGAAAACTGAGGCCCAGTGAGAGAAGGAGGCTGCCCAGTGCCCACAGCCAGCTAACACAGACTCCAGGGTATCAGCCACCAGACGCAGCAGAGGCTTACTCTGCACTGGCCTTAAGCTTCCCACATGCTGATCTCGGATACTTACTCCAGGATTGGTGGGTTGATTCCTAATGAACAGATGAGAAAACTGAGGCTCAGAGAGAGTGCGCTCTCCTCCTATGGTGGGGCCGGTGCCCCTGCTCCTATCCCACAGTGAACCTCAGCCCCAAAGTGCAGAGCTGTTCATGTGCTCAGCCAAGATCCCAGGTCCATTAGGAGATTGGAGATTAGCGATTAGCATCTGCGGCAACATCTCTGGGGGACTGGGCAGAAGCACTGATGGGGGGTATCAGTCAAGGGAGGCAGCAGCCTCGCAGGTGCCGCAGGAACTGAATACTCTGCACCCTTCCATTATTCATTCCCAAGCCCGGGATAGGCTGGCTGGGAGCTCAGCCGGGGAGGGGATCCCCAGCGGGCCATCTGGCTGCCCAGGTAATGCCCTCCACCGTACCCAGGACTAAATAGGACTTTCATGGAGGTGAGATGGCTAGAGCCGGCTTTGGACCTTCTCGGGGTGACAGGGAGAGGGCAGGGACAAGAAAGCGCCAGCCGCTGACGCAGTGCTGTGGTCTCCACCCGCAGTGCCTCAGCTGCCGGGGCCACTGGCTCCACAGAGGAGGCAGCTGCCCCGGCTACCCTTCCCCCCACAGGGCAGGATCTAACTGCTCTCTGCCAAGGTAGTGAAGGGGATGCAGCTGAGACCTTTGGGTGTTTGAGAGAGTGCCACAATGCGCCCTGGGTCTGATATCACCAGCTCACCTCAGTTTCCCCATCTAGAGCCAAGGGGAAACATAATATGCTTCTAATGTACTTGCTCAGTCTGGATCTGAGCACCACAGGCAGACCTAATGACATTTACCTCAGGGACAAGACACTCGTTACAGCAGATTTCTCCGAGTCCTGCTTCCCTGTGCCTCCATTTACCCCGTTTCAAGATTTTCTAAAACAGTGTGGTATGAGAGCACAGGAGCACAGGCTCTGGAGTCTGGCAGACTGAATCCTCACAGCTAAGGCACATGGCGGCCCAGACAAGCCCATTCCATGCTCCCGGCCTCAGTAATCCTTCAGAACCCCCACAGCCTTGCTGTGCTTCGGGTCTGTGATCTCTGCAGGGCGAGGGCTAGGCCTATTGGACTGCCTGCTTGGGCAGGCCACCCCTCCCCCTCGCCCCCTCCACAGGGAGCCCAGAATAGGTTTCTATTTGGGCAGCAGCCCCAGCTGGCTGGTGGCGGGCTGAGAGGCCAGCAGGGGCGGGGCAGGCCCACTGCCCTTGCTTTCGCCCTCAGCTGCAAAGACTGACACTGCCAGCTAGAAGCAGCAGCCCCTACAGTGGTCCCTGTCACCTGCCATAGAACACCCACCAGCACCATGCCGGGGGTACCAGGGCCGGGGTCGGAGCTAGCTGTGGCTCTTGAGGAGCAACTGGGTCGGGCAATGAAGGAGCTGCGGGCAGTGGCCGAGGCAGGCCGGGCGGCAGTGACCCAGGCAGCTGAGGCAGCTACCTCCGCCGTGGAGCCAGTGGCCCGAGCAGCTGAAGAGCTGCGGGTGGAGACCGCAGCACTGAGCCGGCGGCTGGATGCACTGGGCAGGCAGGTGGAGGTGCTGAGCCTTCATCTGGGGGTCCCACTTGTGCCTGACCTTGAGCCTGAGCTGGAGCCCAGTGAGCTGCTCCTGGCCGCTGCTGACCCTGAGGCCCTCTTCCAAGCGGCCGAGGATGCGGGGACCCCCGTGGCCCACCCACCTGCCTTTAGCACCCGCCGCCACTCCTCTGCAGGCCCTGCCCGCAGCAGCAGTCTCGTAAGTCCCGATGGGCTGGGGGGGAGGGGATGGTTTTGAGCTAGGCTCTGCCTCTGCTGAGTGGCCTTAGGTGTGCCATCACCTTCTCTGAGTCTCGCTTTACCTCTCTGTATGGGGGACTCTGAATTGTAGTGCTCCAAAACCAAAGCGAGAGGGTGCCAGGTTCCTGGCCCTCTGGTGTGCGTGGCGGCTACCCTGGCAGCCCCTGGCCTAGTCCCCAGTCCCACCCCCACCCCCAGCCCCCTCAGCCAGGCCCAACCTCTCTGAAACAGCTGCCACCTCGGCTTTCCTTACCCTTACAGCAGGCCGAGAGGCCCTGCCAGAAGGGATGGGGCTCTGATATTTGGGCCAGGGGCTTGTCTGAAAGAGGCTGGGGAGATGCCCTGGGAGTGGGAAAAGGGGGGCTAGTTTGGAGCTGCAGGACCCTTAGAGGGTGATTCTCAGTGGGGGGGTCAGGGAACAGGGGCAAGCTTCAGAGAGGATTTGGCTTGGGGCAGACGCCTGACTGCCCTCTGCCAAGGGAGTGAGGGCTCTGGTCCAACCCCAGTTGGTGGGGGGGGTGCTGCCTAGGCACTGGCTCTGGAGGACCCAGCCCTAGGGAACTGGCAGGAACAGAGCACAGCCTACCTGGGGCTGAGAAGGAAGCAGCAAAATTACTCAGGTTCAATAGTTAGGCTATCGAACCTAATTGAACCCCAGATTGCTTCACTCTTACAGGACTATGGCAAGTCATACAGCTTTGGAGACTCATTTTTCCTTTCTGTTAAACAGGGACAGTAAAACGCCTAGTGCTCTACAATGCTTACCACTGACTGGAAATCACCATGTCCATATTCCATTATTGCCACCCTTGTGTCAACACAATTCCGGGTCCATGGGAAGCCCCACAACAAGGCTTCAGTACCTCTTCTCTGAGCCTAACACCAACATGGCTACCCGTAGACAGGCAGTCTGGATGGCGTGTGCTTATTTCTGCCCAGTGGGGGCATAGGTCCAGCTTTACCTGCACCCCTGAGAGAAGCCCATGCTCTCTCCCCATCCTGCAGATGGAGCCAGAGCCAGCAGAGCCTTCTGCAGCAGTGGAAGTGGCCAGTGACACCAAGCAAACGCAGGTGGACAAAGCACCAGAGAGGCGGAGCCCACTGAGTGCAGAGGAGTTGATGGCCATTGAGGACGAGAGCGTCCTGGACAAGATGGTATGGCTGGATCTGGTGTGAACTGGGGGTTCACAGGGGCGAGGGCCAGCAAGCATCAAGTAACCAATGAGAGGGGCTCTCTCTGCAGCTGGATCAGGCTACAGACTTTGAGGAGCGGAAGCTCATCCGGACAGCACTCCGCGAGCTCCGACAAAGGAAGAGAGGTAGAGAGCCAGCCGCCCAGTCCCAGATCCAGCTGCTCCATTCCCCAACTACTCCTCTCACTCTGGGGTCCATTCTCAGATACTCCAGCTCTAAACTGTCCTACTTAGCTTCTCCTTTTCCAGACCCAGTTATTCCCTTGCCTCCTTCCCCCGGACCCAGCTGCTCCCATCCTTAGCTGCTTCTCTTTCCCTACTCCCCCCACCCAAAGCCACAGTTCCGGTCCCCAACGAACTTCTCTTCTCCTTCCTAGACCCAGTTACTCTCTCTCCCAGCTACTCCTCCTTGGATCCAATTGCTTCTCCAAGTACTGTCAACTACTCCTTCCCTGAATCCAGATACTCCTTTTCTCAGCTGCTTCTCTCCCAAGGTCCCTTGATGACCACCTTAGCCTCCACACCCACCAGCTTCCCCTAGATACATCCTCCCTGAACACAGCGACTCTTTCCCTCAGATTCTAGATTCATTTGCTTCTCCAGATACTCAATTACTCCCTCTATGAATCAAGCTGCTTCTTCCAAGGCCCACTGATGGCCGACCAGCCTCTGTCTCCACCACTTCTTTAGGCCCAGTTACTCCCTTTGCCAGCTTGTCTCCCAGCTATTCCTTCCCTATATCGAATTACTTCTCAAATACCAATTACTCTCACAGGATTCTCCAGCTGTTCTCCTGCGTAAGGCCCATGCAAAGGCACACTCACTCAGCTTCTGCCCTCACGCAGCTTATCCAGCCCAGGACCCTGGCACACCCCTAGGTCTAAACATTCCCTCTGGACTCAGCTACTCATTCCCATAAGTCCCTTCTTGGAACCAACATTCCCCTTTGAGTGCCACATTTACTCATTTCTGCCCAAATTCATCACCACCCACCACACACCCCTATTCCCTGCCAGGATGTGACCCCAGCTACTCCTAGAGAGGGTCTTTTCCCCTGTGTCTTCAGTATTTCTTAATAAGTTGCCCTCACCCCCTTGTGTGCCCCGTGTGCCCTTGCATATGTGCTCGGTGGGTGATGGGTGGCCCTTCCGGGCATGCATGGGGCATCCCCTGCACAGACCAGCGGGACAAGGAACGGGAACGGCGGCTCCAAGAGGCACGGGCCCGGGCAGGGGAGAGCCGAGGCAACACGACCACCGAAACCACCACGCGGCACAGCCAGCGGGCGGCCGATGGCTCGGCCATCAGCACCGTCACCAAGACCGAGCGGCTCGTCCAATCCAGTAAGGGGCCACGCAGGGCTGGGGTGGAGACGCATCCACCGCACTGACTGCCTCTCACACCCTTCCCCTCACTTCCCGCCCCTCCAGATGATGGCACGCGGACGGCCCGGACCACCACAGTGGAGTCAAGTTTTGTGAGGCGCTCGGAGAGTAAGGCCGCCTGGCGTCGCCCTGTGCCTGCCTGCCTGGCCTCCACCTCAGGCTCTTCCTCGAACTCTCTCTCCGTACTTTCATCTGTGTGTCTCTCTGTCCAGCTGTCACTTTTCTCCACCTGTGGCTACCATCATCACCCCTATAGCCCCTTGCCCCATCTCCAGTGTCCAGCCAAGGCACTGACCTTCTCAACTTCCGCTTTCTTGCAGATGGTGGCGGCAGCACCACTGTGCAGACCAAGACCTTCTCCTCCTCCTCGTCCTCCTCCTCATCCAAGAAGATGGGCAGGTGAGCAATGACCCACCCCCAACCACAGAGGAGTCAGCTACTTCCTTCCCCAGATACATCCTCCCTGCGCCCAGCGACTCTTTCCCTCAGACCCTTCCCTCAGATTCTTTCCCCCAGAGGACCTCGCTGCACACCCATTCTACAGAGTAGACTCAGGGAGGTGCTGGGAGGTGACAGGCATTGGAGAGCGGGGGTGATTTTCACCTACTCGGCAGCTATACTAGGAGAGAGACACAAGACTTGCTGCAGGTCTCATCCTCTGAGCGGCCCTTGGAGAGGCCTACCCACCACACTGAGCTGCCCCTCCGCAGTGTCTGCAGACCATGTTGCACCTCGCAGACCGCCTTGCCCTTGGCCCCAGGGGGGAGGGCTCCACTTCCATGGCACAGAGAATGTCTGGGCTGCTAGGAAGCAGGGACAGGCTCGGAAGTCAGGCTAGGAGTCACAGGGGTCCTAGGACTTGGAGACCTGTGTTCACCTGTCCTGTGAAATCTAAAACCGGAGCCTCAGTTTCCTCATCTCAGTGGAAATACTAAGGGTCCCACCCTCCTGGGTGAAGTGAAGTTTAAAACTGCACATGGGAAGGGCACAGAGCCGTGTGTTGTTATTATCTGTACCGTGATGATGAGGAGGGTCCTTATCAGTTGATAATGCTCCTAATCTGAACTCACCTGTAATTTGATAAAACACGAGCCTTCTCGGAAAACTTCCTGAGGGGCGAAGTCTGTTGATGAGTGAGGCTTCTACCTTGTCATTCCAGCCTCAGTGTACTCCTCTTAGTTCCCCTCCCTTTCAAGCCAGCACATTTGCAGATCCAGGTTGTGGAGATACTACAGGGTGCAGGGCCTGGAACACTACAAAACCATTCCCTTGGGCGCGGGAGAGGAGGGGGGCCTGCCCTTCCCCACTGGTCCAACAGTCACCTCCTCACCTCTCAGTATCTTCGACCGTGAGGATGAGGCCAGCCCTCGGCCCGGCAGCCTGGCGGCACTAGAGAAACGCCAGGCAGAGAAGAAGAAAGAGCTGATGAAAGCACAGAGCCTGCCCAAGACCTCGGCGTCCCAGGCTCGCAAGGCCATGATTGAGAAGCTGGAGAAGGAAGGCGCCGCTGGGTGAGCAGCTGTGGACAAAGACTGGAGGGGCGGGGCTTAGTGACTGGAGGGGGGGTTAGTTACTCAAGGGGCGGGGCCTTGATTGTGTAGGCGGGGCCAGAAGCCCATGGAGCGCTGTGGGAGCTGTGGTGGGAGGGGTGTAAAGGTCAGAAGGCGGGGCCTGGGGTCTTCTGGCTTAGCGGGCGTGCCCTGCAGTCTTGTGACCTGGCTCCCAACCGCAACCACCCCCCTTTTCCCTACCCCCCGCAGCAGCCCTGGCGGTCCCCGCGCAGCCGTGCAGCGCTCCACCAGCTTCGGGGTCCCCAACGCCAACAGCATCAAGCAGATGTTACTGGACTGGTGCCGGGCCAAGACGCGTGGCTACGAGGTGAGCTCTATGAAGCCAGGAGGCCCAGCAGGCCCCCCAGAGAGCAGTTTGGCACCTCCCTCAGCAGAAAGAAATCTTTCTCGTCCCTGTACACTTGCCAGCCAACGGGCCCCACAGGGAAGCTGGGACACTCTCTGGCTTCCTGAGATCACATGCCTTGCCCTAGACTCCAGAATTAGTGATTTAGTGGCAGAGTCTTGTGGCAGTTCAGGGCCAGACCCCACCCTGGGGGTCTCCTGCTCATTGCTCTGTGGACAGCACTGGGTAAATTTCTATAAGGGAAGGCATGAAGGGGGCATGACCATGGCCTGGGCTGGGTCGTGCTGGTCTTCTTGGTCACTCTGTCCCCCTAAGTAGGACACAAGGGAGTTAACAAACTGACTTGCTCCCACGCTGTGCAGCTTTGAGCAAGCTACAGAGCCTGTCTGAGCATGGTTGCCCTAGGTCTGGAATGTCAAAATGCTGTGGGGGAGGGGAGCTAGAGGGCACGAGGGAGCTGACCAGGCCTCCCACCACCCCTAGCATGTGGACATCCAGAACTTCTCCTCAAGTTGGAGTGACGGGATGGCCTTCTGTGCCCTGGTTCACAACTTCTTCCCAGAGGCCTTCGACTATGGGCAGCTCAACCCACAGAACCGACGCCAGAACTTTGAAGTGGCCTTTTCATCTGCTGAGTAAGTTTGGGCCCCAGCCCTGCTGGTGTCGGCTGGGCATCTGGGGCTGAGTTCTGGGCCAGTCCAGATGCCCTGAGGACCCTGAAGCTGTCGACCACAATCAGACAGCAGCTGAGACCCCCTTCCCCAGAAAGCCCCCGTCCTCTTCCACCCCACCCACCTGCTGCTGAGCGTGCCTGGTGCCGCCGGAACGGAGGAGCCGCAGGCCCGCCTACCAGCCCCAGTCAAGGCCCACCAGGTGGCCCTGTCCATATCCCCTCCATCCTATCCTCCCTCTGCCCCCTTCTCCCTCTCTCTCCCTTTCTCTGTCCTGCTCTCCTCCCACTATCACCAGAGCTTCCTGCTCCCACGGGATCCCGGCTGGAGATTCCAAAAGGAGGCTCCTGGCCCGGGCACCGTGCCCGCCCAGCCTATATAGGTGTTGCCAGAGGCTTATATAGGATATCAGCAAGCCCTCCACTTTGGAATCGTTGCCCCGTCTGCTCACCTCACTCTCAGCACCCTCTTCCTCTGTCTTCTCTCCCTTTCTCTTTCTGGTCCCCTACTCCCCCCTCCCAGATTTCTTCCTCTTTCTTTCCCTCCACCTCCTCTCACGCCTCCCTCACCCCCCTCCCTGGGGCACAGCCCTCCTCTCCAACCTTGGCATCAATGCCATTGCCCCCCCACCCCAAGTTCCTGCTTGTCCCAAGAGTTCTCTGCACCTGTGACTGGTCTGGCCCCCACCCCTGTCTGCATCGCACACCATTAGTGGTGGGTAGTAAGCGGCACGTCCACAATGGGGAGGGGGCATGCGGGGGGCTGGCAGACTGCAGCACTGAGAACGTAACTGAACTCATGTCTCTGTGTGTGTGTGTGTGTATGTGTGTGTCTCTCTGTTCTCCTCCCCTCTCTCTTCTCTGCCTCTTCTCCCTCTTACCCACCCGGGCCCCCCCCTCCCCCCCTGCCCCTTCCCGGCTCCCTACCCTCCCCAGGACCCATGCGGACTGCCCGCAGCTCCTGGACACAGAGGACATGGTGCGGCTTCGAGAGCCTGACTGGAAGTGCGTGTACACGTACATCCAGGAGTTCTACCGCTGTCTGGTCCAGAAGGGGCTGGTAAAAACCAAAAAGTCCTAACCCCTGCTCGGGGCCCCACGGTGAGAAACGCCGCCTTGCCCGGCTTCCCCCGTTAGGCTGGAATCTGCTCGATAGGGCACAGAGAGAGAGACCTGGGAAGTGGGTGGGGGAGCAGGGGGACTCTGAGAGGAGCCAGAAGAGCCAAATAGGACCCTGTTTTCTGGTCGTTCAAGGCCTAGCAGGTGACACCTTTCTACTAAATGGCAGAGAAAACCCAGGTGAGCAGGTCTGAGAGGGAGGTAGCCCAGGAGACTGTGGGAACCGGCGGAGGGAGCTGACCTGCTACAAGTCTAAGATGGCTGTCAGGAAGGCAGTGCAAACTAGGCTGGGATCTGAACAAGTTCAGGCTGAAGGAAGACGAGGGAGACCAGGCAGAGGGGTCAGCCGAGGCGCAGAGCTAAGGTTGAGAGAGCAGGAGAGATGACACACTCAGGAAGAGCAAGTTCAGTCTAAGTGCGAGGGAAAAGAAGGGGCTGCAGCTGAACATCTACCTGAGGACGAGTCATGGAAGGTTTCCAGATCAGAATGGATACATGGTGTCTGGCTAGCATTCTAGATGACCCCTGGGTGAGGGAAGGGAAGGGAGGGGATGAACTATAATATAGTTGGAGAAGCATGATAGAACAGGCTTCCTGAGGAGTCCAGTTTGGGTAGGGAGGAGGGGCCACAAAGCTGCTTGCCTCCAGTTTGGGCACTAGGAATTTGCAGTGCCAGCGTCCTTGTTGGGAAACTCAGGACCAAGGGCCATTTAAACAGTTTGGGGTCCTGATCCCCAGGCCAGCTGTGGCACTTCCTCTCTGGCCACCTCACCTCAGGGCCACAGAGCATCCCAATCCTGAGCTAACTGCCCATTCCAGGCCAGGAGCTCGGAGAAGGGGAGAGGTGGGCCTGGGGCAGGGGTTGGGGGTGAGGTCAGAGCAGGGGCCACACACCGGAAACCCACTCCCCATTCAGTGGCTCTTCCTTCCCCCATCACTTTTTCTATCCATTTTGTAGAAAGAAAAACGGATCTTCTTTCCACAAGGGAGGGAGCTAGGAGATGGCCAGGAGGAACATGAATCAGGACAGAGCCAGGGGTGCACTTAGATGCCCTGTGGGGCCTGGAGCAATTGTGGGGGCAGCCCATGCACACACACATAAACTCAGAGAAGCCGTGCAGGTGAGGGGAGGATGGGTTTGGTGCCGTCTCCAGGTCATATATGGACTTCGGAGCTGCTGCCCAGCAGGCCAGCCAGGCGGGAAAGGGGCCCAGTCCGGCCTTGATCCAGTTGGAAAGTGTGACTCAGCCACCCGATGCTCAAGTTGCCGGGTGTTTGGCCTGTCACTGGGGCAGCTGGAGCCATGAGCCGTGAGCCCCGGTGTAAACAATGGCTTTATAAGGTCTCCAGGGAAGACACCAGGGGTAGGAGGGAGCTCCAAATTGGGGGAGGGAGGTAGGAATCCTGGGGAGATAGCCACAGCTGGAAGAAGCTGCAGAGAGAAACTGCTTCTCCACCATGGAGAAGCACCGGGGGAGGGGCAGGGGCAACCCTAAGGGTACAGGAGCACATCAGCATCTGAGTCAGGAATCCCTGACTCATCTGAAGTGCTTCCAAGGTCTCATCAGAGGCAGAGAATATACTGTTGCTATAAAGATGGGGAAACTGAGTCACAGGATAGTGCTTTATGGATGCTTTTAGTGTCCTCACCTGGTCAGCAGTAAAACCTGGTCTGAAGAGGTCTCCTACCTCCCAAGCTTCTTCCCTCAAGGAGTTCAGGTGAGCTGGGAGTAGGTCCCAGCCCTCCCAAGGTCCCAGGGTTGGCCTAATGCTGAATCCTTGGCTGTCTTGGGACCGAGTAATTCCCGCCCTTAGGCCTTCCTGCCAAAGGAAACTCACTGAACACTGAGTGCTGACTGCACGCAGCACAGCAGGTGGTAGGGTACAGGAGAAGAGGTCTTCCTCTGGGAGAGCAAGGGAAATGGAGCCAGGGAATGTCAACTGCTGGGAACTAGCCCACTGACTCCAGCGTGGGGAGGGGGCACCAGTCAGATGCCCACACCCATTCAGCCCTGCACTACTAAGCTGCGGGGCTTGAAACAAATGACAGCTCTGTGACTCAGTGTCTCCCTCTGTAAAGCCAGCGCTCAGGAGGATGTGCAAAGGATGGTGATGCCCTTGAGCATAACTGTATCGATGGGACCCTCCCCTGACTCCCCTGTTCTACTCAAGGGAGACAATAAGGGTTAAAGAACTGCCCTCCACACACATACCGCTCCACCCCCAGCATCTCACACAGCAGGGCTATCCCTTGGAGCAAGGATGGGGCTCCTGGGCCTCTGCAGGAGGTGCCAAGCTAGCCAGCTGGCAGTTAATTCAGGGCCCGGAAGGCCACTGGGGCTGGTTCTGGCTGCAGTGAACGATTGGCCAGTGGTAAGGCCCCTTCAGATGCAGTGGCCCAACAGAGGCTTGTGTGGGCTGGAGGGGAGCAGGCGGCCCTCCTCCAGAGAGAGGGAGGGTCTGGGGCCAGGGCCTCCCCAGGGCTAGGACCCTGCCTTATTGGGATGGGCCCGGTTCACCTCCTCCCTTCCTGCCCGCCTAGCTACACCTCCACCTGCGGGGCCCTGCTCCCCACACAGGTGTCTCCAGGCTTGAGTGAGCCGGCCTGGGCTTCCCTGCCTTCCTGGGAGGCTTTCCCCCATTCAGTGGATAAAGAGCTTGTGGAAGACCAGCAGCCTACAGCAATGGAAAAGCCTCCTGTACTGGGTCGCGTTAGTGGCGAGGCGGTGCTGACACCCACCCCGCGCCCCCTTCCTGCAGGGTGCTGGTGGACTGCGTGCCCCTCGTGGAGGTGGAGGACATGATGATCATGGGCAAGAAGCCCGACCCCAAGTGCGTCTTCACCTACGTGCAGTCGCTCTACAACCACCTGCGGCGCCATGAGCTGCGCCTGCGTGGCAAGAATGTCTAGGCTTCTGCTGCATGCCGGCGGGCGGCGAGCTGCGCCACCGCCACCGTCCCGGCACCATTCCCTCTGCACCTGCCCACCCCCGCCCGCCCTGTCTGTCGCGACACCTCCCCCCACATGCACACGCAGCGTTTTGATAAATTATTGATTTTCAACGATCCTGACTCCTGAGTGTGCCTTTCTTGGAGCATTTTGACAAGGTGTGCCTTCCTCCCAGATCCATCAACTCAGCCGCAGGGGAGATAGAAGCTGGCTCTCCCGGGGGGCACTGGAGGATTCCGATTCCCCACCCTCCCGTAGCAGGAAGGAGTCGAGACTCACTTAAGGAAGAAGGAGATTTAATGGAGCTAGGAAGGGGAAAAAGGAGTAAAGAGGAACCCCCAACTTATCCCTGCTGGCTTGGAGACTGGGTGTCGACCCTCAGCGAGGGAGGTGCTCCCGGGACGCTGAGCGCTTCATTCTGTCCCCAGGGCTCAGGCGTGGGTGGGTGGGGGTGGGTATCACGCCCCCCGGAGCTACAAATCGGAGCGGTCAGGAGCGTCTTCGGAGGGCCTAGCGGGCGCCCGCTGGTACTCCGGGGGCACAGGCGCGTCGGGCGCCGCTTTGCGGTAAAAGCCAAGCTCCAGCACAAGCGCGTTGATTTCCTCGCGGGTCATTTCGCTTAGTGGGATTCGCTGCGGTGAAGGCGGAGGGTAGTTAGCGCGCCGGTCCCGCCTCGCACCAGGTCGCCCCGCCTCCCCGGCCGCCTCCCAAGGCTTCACCTCCAGCTCCTCGTAGCGGTGGTCCAGCAGCACCAGTTCTGGGTCGGCGCCCGGGAGGTGTTTCATTACCAGGTTGTGGCTGGAGGAGGTGTTAAGGGGGTAGCGGTGGCCTGTGGCAGGTGAGGGCTCGTGGGGCCTGGCCAAGTGGACAGCACTGCCACATTTGCCCAGATGGGGCATGACCCCCATTTATGGGAGGAAATTATGGTAAAAAGTAAAGGGTCCTCCTCTCCATTCCCGCCTCCGTGGCACTGATCACTAGTCAGTTTCTCTTGCCCACACAACTGAGAGCCCACCTCAGTGTTCTCTGGGCAGCCACTACCAATCAACTCCATTGTCAGAGGAAAACCGCTTGTTAGCTCTGTGAAGTTAAATGGAAGATTTCCCAGATGCCCTTCACCCTCCCTGCCCCAGAACAGAAAAAGGATACTAGAATGGGATGTCCTGGGTGACAAAGGCCTTCACCTGGGGAGGAACCAGGGCATCAGACCCCAACCCTCAGCCCCTCCAGGGACCAAGGTGAGGCCACACAGCCAGGCAGGTGCAGGCTCCTGACTCCCAGTCCAGGGATCCTCCTCCACCCAACACTGGGTCCATGTGGCCCACCCCAAGAGCTGGGGATGCCTTCCTTCAAACTCACCTCCTTCAGGCGATTCAGCTGTCATCCCCCACAGGTCTGGAGGAGGATAAAATGGGTTAGGTCAGAAGTCCCTGGCATCTGCCCCAAACATACCCTCAAGGCTATTTCACCAAGTTAGGTCAGGGTGTGAATGACCCCAAGGTTTGAAAGAGATGGAGGCCCTTTGCGAGCAGTAGGGGAACTCTGTTCAGAAGGGGGAAACTAAGGCCTAGGGACGCCAGAGGAAAAGAAGAGCAAGACCAGAGACGCAAAAGACCAGTTTTGGCGTCCTTGCTTACACATCTTTACTATTTGCTCACTCCCAGTGCCCAAGAGAAAGGATCACCCTACCCCTTTAGGCAGTAGAGACCCGGGCCTGGCCTTTGACCCCTAGAATCACAGGAGGAAGATAGATCAGGAGCAAACAGCTCCAAACCGCCACGGGGGTCCCCACTGGTAAAACCTGCCATCTGGTCCTCACTCCACTCCACACAGAGGGGGCCCTCCCAGGCAACGGTGACCCAGCTCGAAACTATGTGATTGTGTGTGTGCCCGCGCGCGCACACGCGCGCGGGCACACACACACACACACACACACACACACACACACACACACACACACGCTGGAGGTTGGGAGGGGCCCCTCCCTGCACTCCCTGGAGGGTCCACCTCCAAGGTGTCCGGACCCCACAACCACCGGTCCAGTCCTCCCTTCTGTGCTCCCCCCCTTTGCTGGACGCAAAACTGAGGCCCAGAGAAGGCCCTATGTGATGATGCAAATCACACAGCAAGACACTCTGGCAGGGAATTTCCTGGCAGGGGAGGGTGGGGGGGCTGCCGCGGAGTAAGGATCGGTAATGGGGTTCCCAACCCCCTCCCCTGGCTCTTGCAGAGTGTAGGGGTGCGCCCAGGAAGTCTTCCCTACCCTAGGCAAAGAGACCACGAGGAACTGGGTGGGAAAGGAATCCCAGGAAAAAGCAGAATGATGGGGGGATGGGAAGTTGGGTTCCAGAGGGTAAGTTT